>JARFJB010000029.1:102500-112500 GCA_036346205.1 Vesta saturnalis
ACTAGCTAACTAACGTCTTTTGCTGCTACACGCATCACAGTATTGAAGATTCTGTTTATGTATTAGAAAACGTACTACAGTCTCGAAACATAATGCAGATAAAATTGAAGGAAATGAATAAGGTACAACTTCTTCGAACGAATTGAAAGATTTGAAGAGTGTGCAGCATTTCCAGAGCCCTGAAACCAGTTAATTTAGGGATAACCTTATGTCCATGTAATAATAATAGTGTCTGTTAAAAACTGTCAGGGGTTATTAGCTGCTTCATAGGTTGTTACAATATAATCGTTCAAGGTGAAGAAGATGAGGTGATTGTATCTCAAAAATCTCGATGATGGTGATACTCTCCATGTAATTTCAAATAAAATTAAATTACGTCACTCTTATTTCAGATTAGAAATTTTAAAGCGTTTAGTTAACATTGCTATTAATCTCAACTGATAAAAATCCATATAACGTAAAGTACATGTGTGTGTGTGTGTGTGTGTGTGTGTGTGTGTGTGTGTGTGTGTGTGTGTGTGTGTGTGTGTGTGAGCGTAATTGAGTATACAATAGTTTATGTAATCTGAAGATTCAATTATTTAAATAAATTTTTGCGGTAGCAAAATTTTTAAAATATTTGCAAGTGTTTTGAATGTAAATTTTTATAAGTACAATATAATTGCTAAATACGAGTAGCAGTAATCAGGTTTTGTGTATTACTTTCAAAATTAGTTAATGATTGGAATGTAATAGCCAGTTTATATCCAACCATTTATAAAACGTGTTTTAGTGACACTACATGTGGACATGTTGTATAAAAAATATTTCAGTTCAACATATGGTTATCATTATTAGAACAACTGAAGGAAAAAACACTTCTAAAGGTAAGCGTATTATTTTTAATATATATATATATATATATATATATATATATATATATATATATACATATTTTTTACCTGATATTGCCAAGAAAAATGTCGATGAAGATTTTTAAAATGTATTATTACTCTTATAGGATGACGTCATAAGATCAGCTCTACAAATAGCTGGTACGTGTTCGTGGATTTTAAACTTGTACTTATTGTTAATTCGCGTATAATAATAAAACCAATAAAACCTTTTGCCTTTTATTTCCATTGTATCAGTTTGATATTCTTAAAAACATGTTAGTTTAACTTAACTCTATGTTATATATAAGTAATTATTACTTTCCAGTCTTTTTAATGGGGTTTTTATAACAGTTAACGAACAAGTTTCTATGAAACAATTTTGTGTATGTAATTGAACATGCAAATAAATCCGACATAATTTTCCGAATGTATAGGTACTGCCTGTTTAGAAAGAGAGAATCTGCCTATACATAAAGCATCATTGCATTAGAGTAGAAATTATTTATTATTTCACGTCATATTTAATTGGAGTTTAATGTATTCAGTTTTGAATTGCAATCTGGTTTCCGCAAACTGTAAGACATAATTTGGGTTGATTGATTGAGATTGATCTGGTTGATTTGATCGAACATGATTTTTTTGAGATTGATTGATTAATTAATTAATTAATTTGTTTGTGTGTGTGTGTATGTGTGTGTGTGTTAGAAAGAGCCGAAAGAGAGAGAGAGAGAGAGAGAGAGGGAGGGAGAGAGAGAAACAAGATAGAGGAAGAGAGAGGTGTGCATTATCAACTTCTATCATAGAGAATGTTCATTAGTCTATACGCCACTAGATGGCACTAAAATCAATTTTAACTCAAAGGGGCCAGGGCGCAGACCCTGATACTAGTTCTGTCTTACAAGGCTAGGGCCGCCTTAATAGAATACAATTTTGCATGACAGGGCGAAGGCCTACAGCTAAAGGACCTTAATTAGGGTTAAAGCTGTCCATCAAAAATAACCCTAAGACCAACTCCATGTCCAAGACCAACCTCAAGTCCAAGACCAACCCCTACACCTGCCCCTCACGTGAGCAAGTACAAAATTACTGTCAAAAAGGCTCTTAATACAACATTGAAATTCTATCAAGGGTTGACCCCAGAAAATAAACCATAGGGGTAGAAAAAACGCGTCCTACACGTGGGCGGCCATAAAATAGGGGTGGAAATACGGTCTCACACGTGGGTGTGTAAAAACAAAAATAATTAGGGATGAAAAAGACCTCCGAAAAGAAACCATAGGGGTGGAAAATACGGTCTCCCACGTAGGGAGTCTTGTGACGTAAAAAGTGGAGGGGATGGTTCCCCGGTTCTACTACTGTCGTAAATTATGTTCGAGTAAATATGAATAAGATTTTTCGTTTGTGGAATTTCACATGGAAAGCGTACAGTAGCAGCCAACTGTCGAATTATTCAGTACCTGATGGACCTGTTGTGCGACCCATTATCGTAGTTCAGAGAAGGAAGAACATCTCTTTGTTGTTGGTGTTATGTAAGGTAACGTTTATTTTTTTTTAATTTTTGGTGACAATAATAAAGTGTTTTTTTTTTATTTTTTCTTGTGTTTATGTGGGAGGATGCAAACGCTTGCTTGTGTAATCTATCGTATATAGGCCCTTCAGGCAATTTTGGAAACAGACATATTCATCCTTACAATTTATTGCTTATATCCTGATTTCTTTGTTGTGCAAATATGCTGTGTATCGAAAGCTTATATTACCGATATTTTGTATTATTTCTGTTGTGTTTAAGGAAAGGCATTTGTTTATAATACATGGTAACTGACCTTAAAGGGCCTTGCAAGCGCCGAGTGACATTTTATTAGTTTTATTCTAGATTTCTTGTTTTGGAATTGCGAAATTTAATGTTTTTTTAGGTAACTGTATCAAAATGCAAATGTCATAATATACGACCATTGTTAATGTTTATAACTGTTTTATTGATAGATATTAATCTATCGTGATTCGTCCTCTGTGTTACAATTTTGACGTAAAGTAATAAACTAAAAGAGTAGAAACCTTTTGATTCACATTTAAGATTGCTAGTAATTGACCTTATTTGATGAAAGTTATTTAAGTTTTTTTAAACAAATTCTTTAAAGGTAACTTTTGAGGAATAAGATTCATTATGGTTTGACGTAATACATTTTTAGATAACGTAGTATGCGTTTGCTGGCCGAATAGCTGATTGTACTTTTTTGTGCATACAAGGGTGTAACGAAAAGTTGCGAGATACCTTTGAAGTATTTTTATAGGTATCAATTGGAGACATTCTGGTGCTTGATTTTCCGAACAGGTAAGTGAATATAATTGTTTGTTATGGCAGCTAAATAACTTATTTTGGAATTTATGTACTGCATCCCGATATCGACGTTTCATAGGTTTTAGAATTTTATAGATTTTTTATCACATTTGTTAGTTTGTGGCCACGTATATTTTTCGTATTAATTCAATACTTAAATTGTCCAGTTATTCTTGGATTAGTTGAGCTAATAATTTTTGAGGTAGATTTATTGCAATATTTAGTGAGTTTTAGGTTTTATTTCGCATTTTGCGGCTTTTATATTTAAAGCTTAAGATTTAATTTAAGTTCAGGTGACACTGGCATTAATGTTTTTGTAGTAGACTTTGTGGAAGCACAGAGCTATGCCGTGGTACAAGCTGACTTTACGGGCTGGATGCTCTAGTGAGTATTTAGCCTGTAACAATATATATTATATATATATATATATATATATATATATATATATATATCTGGACATATTTAAGGTTATTGTGGAGCCCGTACAACATTAACAGTACGGACTCAAGCCTGAAAAAACGTTATGAAGCCCGGCTGCGGGCTTCTTAAGGTACCCATGTGTATATCATCAAAATATGATTGTACATATGACAAAACGCGTAAATACGAATTTTAGGGTGGGCTTCATAATATACCTTTTATATGTGCAGTATATACAGAATGGATCTTGCCATCATACTGCAGATGTCGCTTTTATGCACCTTGTCTGAATATACTAACGTGACCTTGTGTAGACCAAGTAGTGGCAGCCATGTTCGGCTCTTTAAGGGCTACTTCGTTTATACCAAAGAGTATGAATTTGGAACATGGATTTATTTGCAAATTATTATGTTAAGAAAAGCCCACATGATGCAGTAAACAAAAATAAATACAAGATGAAATAAAATTTAGATAACAATCAGTTTGAAACCAGTTAGTGTAGAAATAATATAAGAATATTGAAAATTCCACACAATCAATTTAAAGATATGTGTCTACCAACGTATGACGATTAAACAGAAGACCATTGTTTAATGCTTAAATTATTTCGATTGTATGGGATTGGGGGGAATATTTAATTATTCGCAAAACTAATATACAAAATCGGAAACTATAGTATCAGATTTTTAGGATTATTTTTTTTCAGTTTGAAGTGCAGAAAAACAAACAGTATTAAATATTAAACTAATTCTTACTTTGTATCTTCACTTACATGACAGATATAAGTTCCAGGTAAATGCTACATTTTATATTGTAGTTTTCAAGATTTCAATTGTAATGTTAAAATTCAGCGTACTTTCTTAAAATTAAAATTTGCGTGAATTACTAATATTGTATGTACCCAATAATTTTTGGCTTTTAGGTTAAAATAACATGTGATTTATGTTCAATTAGCTTTAACAATCAAGACACATAAATGGTTTCTATTGGCTTAATTTTAATAAAAAATCTCTTATTCACGAACTTTATATGTTATTGTAACACCTGTGTAGGTATAACATGTAAAACTATTTACTACAGATTACTATTTTTGTTGTTGAAGGTTACAAATTTAAAAGTATTTGCACTAATCTCAACGCTATATTTATAATTAATGTTACCCATGGATTCGTCAACTACTTGGCCTGGTATTGTTAACGCAGAGTTTATTTAAAATTGCATGAAACAGTATTACAACTTAAACATAAACATTTGCCCAATTTACAGTGTCTAAAAATCGCCCTTTTAATTTAAATATGAAACATTTTATCTCGCGCATAATCTCTAAAGTCGGCCTTGTATATTTATGTTTAAAATATTAATGTTACGGTTCTACACGAGTACTTGTAAATTCATATTTTGTAACAATTTGTTGGTATATTCTAAAAACATTTTACAATTTTTATAAGACATTTAAGTACAGTCCTGGTTTTAAAATAGTTTTTAAAAATTGAAATGCATTGGATTATATAAGCACATATGCGTCTATTTGGCGAATATGGAGTCTCCACTCGTAGTAGATCAGATAATATTGGATGTCATTCCTAACTCAACCGAACCTTTTACCCTGCAAATACTGAAATCATAAAAAATGTGGGCTCCATAATATTTCTAAAAGAGATTTGGAACTCGTATGGTTAAAAACGGTAGATACATTCCATTACCCTCTACTTCCCTTTAACCCTTAATTTCACTTCTCTACAAGAAATGTCAAAAACCGTCCTGTGGCTATCCACTCTTGTTCAATAACGAACTTATCATCCAAATTTTAATCTCCTAATGGAATTAACCAGAAAAATGATATCAACCTTCAACTCCACCTTTCATCCTCTTAAGGAGAGCATCTGTTTAAATCGTTTCTTGTTTTACACCTCCACCATGTAGGTGTTCTCATACCTGAAAATTTCATGCCTCTAAGTTAACTAAATTGGACAGTGGGTTGATGGGTGGATCAGTAAATCAGTCAACTTTGTGATTCATATATAAAAATTATTAAAATCGTGATAATCTTAGTTTTCATAATAGTATTACGAAACTGTTAAAAACTAGACGAATACTCATTTTTCGGTTACTGTGCTATAAATATCATTAATCCATCTAAACAACTTTTAAAATATTAAAAGTACAAGGTAACGTATAAGTCATTTATGGGCTAAAGCGTTGAGCTAAACTTTATTTCGTCACTAGTGACTTATAGTTTTACTTGAACACTCAATGTTGTTTTTTCATTTTTTTAAATTCCTTTCACTTAACTTCTCTTCAAAGACTACCTTACAAACTTATATACTCGTATTGATATTTACATTATGTTGAATGTGAAATCAGGTTTATTTTGTGGAACAATGTACTGCGACAGAAAAAAAAAGGAAAAGGCTATGTATTTCATTCCCTCCCCAAGGAGGGCGGGCTGCTCGAGCTTTCCGAGCTCCTTCAGCCACAATCACGGATTCCCAGCATACATATATACATTACGTATATATGCATGGTGGGATTAAGGATGTACGGTCAGGATAGGATCGGAAGGAATGGAGTTAGGGTTCTGAGGGGGAAAATACTACCCCAGCATTCGCCTAAGTAGCCGCACATGGTGTGCATATACGCAGTGGCCATGCCGCTACATGTGTATGAGGAAAACCCCCTGAAAAAACCTCATACAAGGTAGACGCTAACGAGAATGGGACCCATTACCTCCCGAATGCTAAACAGGTTATGTCAGCACTACACGACCAGCTCGGTACTGCGACAGACTGCAGCTGTTCCTTTTATAGGAATTTGCTTCATTGTATTGTTCTTCCTGCATTTTTTCGCAATGTCAATTTAAAAGAGATTTAATTTTTCACATATCCCATTGGCAATTTTCACTCACCGTGATATTTAAATGTGTTAATATGATTCCCGGCGGTCGGCAGAAGTGTTGCCGAAGTACAAAGCGTACTATGGCCCGTACATAAATCTTCATCTGTCAGACACATGTTGTAGTGAAATCAAACAAATTTACCAACGCTTTTGTAAAACTATGAAGCTTCCTGCTTGGTATCGAGTATCAATATATGTATAAAATAATTCCCTTTGTATACAATGTGTATGATGTTGAAATAGGTTAATTCACCGTAAAGGCAAGCACCGGTAATTTCTAGTATCAGCGCACCCTAGAAACCCCAAATAAATAACTAAAAGTAAGAATATTAAGTTAAATTGCAGTCCTTGAGATCAAAGTTGTTTAGTCTTCTTTGGTTTGAACGTTCCAATTTTCAAACCCTTCAAATAACTTGTTATACCATATTTGAAACTTCTCTGGAACAAACCTAAAATCAGCTTTTTTGACATCCACTAAATCTACCATTTTGCTATAAAGTATTATTAAATAAATCAACGAATGCATAAATTCCATAAATTTTTATTGTTCTGCTAGAAATGAGTGAAAGGAAAGGGTTGGATAAAAACTTTAAACTATACGTGAGTTATTATATATAATACACTTCTAAAAATTAGCCTGTTTATTCAAAATGATCACAAGCTAAATTTTTTCGTAAAATATTTGTAACATTGTTCACTTATATAACAAACTATTATTATCTTTTACTTTATGAACTTCTAAAAAAACTGAATTTGTATTGTAGGTAGCGGACCGCGATAACGTTATTATTGTAATAAACGTTTGTCAAATCGCCATTATTACCATGATAGAAAAGATAATTAGTGGATTTTTAATATCTTGATAATACGTCGTAATTCGCTAATGTTTTCAAAAGATTCCATTTATATATTTCATGTAAGGAATGTGGGATTGTTTGTAAATGATATTTGTCTCGGGTTGTAAAACACATGTTGGGGGGTGAGTAGCAGGCGCACGCTTAAAAATGCTTTACCAAAGGGGCGTAATGAATCATTGAAATTTTGTATGCACCGATTCGTAATGTAAAAAAAATGTCACTAACTTAATAAGTAATTGTGTCGGTACAGACCTCGATCAAAATATATCTTTGTTTGTTACTTGGAACTTGGAGACGTAAATATAGGGTTTGTTACGAACTAATGCATACTTTAATTAAGATGTCGTGCAATAATGATATGAAACTGTTCTAACGGAAATTAATGTTTCTTGTTTTTATATTACCTTTGAAAAATGGAGGATTGAAATCGGGGGAAAAGCTAGTTACAGTTAAAGTATCAATCGAGCCATATCGATTTTTGAGTTAATTAGAAACTCCCATTGTAAACAGCTTGTCTTTAAAAATATTTCGTGCGTGTACCTTTTCTTTTGAATTAGCCAATACTAATTTATCTTTTCTTTCGAGTGTTAGTTGTAATGTATTTTTCAAATATTAATCTATAAATAACAGTCACCCTTTTTGAAATTAAACCGCGTAGGTTAACGACTTGTGTCTGTGATCAATTAAAGGATTCAAGTGTAAGCATGTATTTTTATATAAATGAAAGCTCGCAGCTCATCATTTTATCAGCCTATCTAACGTATTAAAAGAATCAAACATTGCCTTGCAAAGGTATCTTATTCGTACGCTGACTCATTAAGCTGAAATCCGCTAAAATCAAAGACAGCACAGTGCCCTCTTACTCTGGTATTTTCTGCAAATTATCATTGTTGGTTGTTGTTTATATTTATATTTTTGTAGAGGTGGGCTGACAAACGGGTACCTGATACCGCTTTGCTTACTAATTGTAAAAGGCAATTACCAAGCGTGTACACACTCCCGAGGCCAGAGAACCATTCAACACCTACGAATTTCTTTTTATTGTTTTTATAGTATAGATGAATGTGTAACCTGAGAAAGGAGCACTGTATTTTTCTATCGAACTCAAACTTATATATATTAGCGATCTATTTATAACTTACCCTTATAAGGCCTTATTTTAATGAGTTTATTTTGTCAGTTTGTTTAAGTAGAATTATTTGCCTGCGAGCTGATTTTTCATTGTATGTGCATATAATTCCTTGTCTGTTTTCTTTTGTCCAGGCTTTTACCTTATTATCACCTGCACAATTCTTCTGTTGGTATATTTTGTATGTCCCGTAATTTGCTTTATCGTTTTATGTACTTATTTATTTAAAGACCGGCATGATTGGCTTTAAAGGGCCACATGTTTGGATTACGATTTTTATTACTTATGACACAATTATGCGTGTTACTACATGTGTGTGTGTGTGTGTGTGTGTGTGTGTGTGGGTTTGTGTGTGTGTGTGTGTGTGTGTGTGTGTGTGTGTGTGTGTGTGTCTGTGTGTGCGCGTGTGCGTGTTTGTGTGTGTGCGTGTGTGCGTGTGTGTGTGTCAGTGTGTGCTTGTGTCTCTATATTTATCTTTGTGTGCGCGTGCGCGTGTGCATGTACCTGCGCGTGTGGGTGCGTGTGCGCGTGCGTGTGCGTGTGGGAGTGAATATGCGTGTGCGTAAGCGTGTGCGTGTGCGTAAGCGAGTGCATGTGCGTGTGCGTGTGCCTTCGTGTGTGCGTGTGGGTGTGCGAGTGCGAGTGCGTACGCACGTACGTGTGCGTGTGAGTGTGAGTGTGCGCGTAAGTGTGAGCGTGAGTATGGGTGTCAGTATCAGAGTGAGTGTGAGCGTGAGCATGAGTGTGAGTGTGACTGTGAGTGTGAGTGAGAGTGTGAGTGTGAGTGTGAGTGTGAGTGTGGGTGTGAGTGCGAATGTGATTGTGAGTGTGAGTGTAAGTGTGAGCGTGTGAGGTGTGTGAGTGTGTGTGAGCATGGTGTGAGTGTGAGTGTGAGTGTGAGTGTGAGTGTGGTGTGTGTGTGTGTGAGTGTGGTGTGAGTGTAGTGTGTGTGTGAGTGTGTGTGGGTTTGAGTGTACGTGAGGTGATTGTGAGTGTGAGTGTGAGTGTGAGTGTGAGTGTGAGTGTGTGTGGTGTGGTGTGGGTGTTAGTGTGGGTGTGAGGTGACTGTGGTGTGTGTGTGAGTGTGGTGTGAGTGTGGTGTGGTGTGATGTGTTGTTGAGTGTGTAGGGTGTGAGTGTGTGTGTGGTGTGTGTGTGTGTGTGTGTGTGTTGTGTCTGTGTCTGTGTGTGTGTGTGTGTGTGTGTGTGTGTGTGTGTGTGTGTGTGTGTGTGTGTGTGTGTGTGACTGTGTCTATGTATATGTATCTGTGTGTCTATGCGCGTGTGTGCATGGGGGGGGGGTGTCTGTGTGTGAGTGTGTGTGTCTGTGTGTCTGAGTGTGTGTGTCTGTGTGTCTGTGTGTGTGTGTGTGTCAGTGTGTGTGCCTGAGTGTTCCTGTGTGTGTGGTGTGTGTGTGTGTGTGTGTGTGTGTGTGTGTGTATCTGTGTTGAGTGATTGTGTGTTTGTATGTTTGTGTGTGACTGTGT
>JARFJB010000029.1:122500-180000 GCA_036346205.1 Vesta saturnalis
ATTGTGTTGCTTGTTTAGCGAGCAAGTCAGCCCTCTCGTTACCTTCTATTCCAGAAAATGATTCTACCCACTTAAAATATACTTCCCATCCATTATTTTGCATTGCTTTAATTTTTATATCGATTTGTTCTATTATATTGTTATGGTTCCAAATATCTTTTGAACTATCTACAGTAATAAGATTATCAGTGTGAGTGTACGTGTGCGTATGCGTGTGTGTGCGTGTGCGTGTGCGTGTAAGTGTGCGTGTGCGTGTGCGTATACTTATGCGTGTGCGTGTGTGTGTGAGGGAGTGTGAGTGTAATCATATAATATCCGTGCAAATTTGATAAAATAAACTTTATTTGGAAGTTGCTATTGTATTTTACATTATAAGCATGATAAAGGGGGTTTTATTGTGGCTTACTGGCGAGCCGGTATACTAGCCGTCAAGCGAGTCTATAATCTCCTGGAGTCTAGAGAAACGATTACCTGGCGTATAGTGTGAAGTATTTTTATTGTGATTCAATCGTGCATTACATTCAAAATGTGAATTCGTGCTAGATATGTGTTTGTAAAGAGGTTTTTAATTATTTCGTCAGTCCAGTCTTAAGAGTGTTACCAACGGGTTGCTAATTGTCAGATTGTTGTCATGTGGAGACTAGGTATTAGTGATAGTACTATATTCGTCTTTCAAATCTCATTGATGCTACTGACTTGATTGATAGGTCAGCTCGTCAATTTTACAAGTTAGTGTGGTGTAAAAATCACTTTACATTGTTGATGTATAGTTCCATTAATGAATGTTTACGAATGAGTAATAAGTAACAGTAGAGTATTATGTAAGACGTGTAAGTTGATCATTATTGAGCTTAAGTTTTGCAGTCGAGCCTACAGCCGAGTCTGCAAAATTGAGCGAAATATTGATAAACTTACACGTTAAACGCAATATACTGTTATCTTGAAGCCTCAAATAAGTATCCTTCGGGATGACTCATGACTGCGATATTCTAACCGATTGTTTTGTATCTAAAATTTTCTAACAAAATCACATTTTCCTAGCTCCACTATTATTTCAACTTCAGGCTCATTATTATGTTGAAATGAATAATAGCGCCAGGCGTATGTGATTTGATATGCACTTAAGTAACACCAAAATGCAAATTAAGTTGCCTACCTCATAGCTACAAATCATTAATAAATAAATTTTCTTGTATTTACAACTGAATGAATTAAAGACTCTAATTAAGGTATAATTTAATACAACTCAGAAAGGGTTGTTACAACACTTTCACACCTCCCTTTGTACCCGTGCTTCTTGGCTTTTCGGCATATTTTCTCCACGTACCTTTTGGTGTTTCCATGTTTCTTATGCCATCTCGTTTCCATGAGCCTTCTTGGTTTTGCATCTTATTTCCGTGTACCTTTTTGGCTTCACGTCATCAAGCTTGCGTGCTCCGCCACATTGTTTTGGTGAGCCTTTTTCATTTTTGGCTATTTTCTTCTGTCTACCTTTCTTTTTGGCTCTCTGCTATCTTGTTTGCGTGTGCCACCAGCTTGTTCACATGTTCTGCTATCGGGTTAAAGGTTAGTAGAAAATTTAGCGTCATCGTAGATTTTGCATTTTGGTGTAACTTAAGTGCATATCTTCTTAAGGGTATATATTTCTTAAAGGTTTATACTCCCACTTCAAATTATTTTTCTGCTCAATACGTTCGCGCAACGCGTCATCGTTGACTTATTGCTGTTCAAATCCTTTTGCACAGGACTACGTAGTCTAATTTCAAAGCATCCATTTTTTTTCACTTCCTAATGAAGGTTGTGAGAAGCAGAAAACTGTTTTTGGGTTTTTCACCTACATTTTGTGCAAGTGCCATTAATTTGATGACACTTTTACTTTTATTTTACTTTCCTTTCTTTTAACTTTACTTTGACTACATTTTAAATGCGCATTTAATTTTACAGTTGCGTACGCTTTCATTTTATGATTGCAATTTTTATTGGAAAATTTCAAGATAATGCATTAAACGGATTATTCCATTTCATGAAGAAAAATTTATAAAGATAATTCCAATTTTGGGTGTGGCTTACAACGTAAAGCATTATTTCAAGATATTGCGCAATATTGTGGTAAAGATGACATCACCTCAGTTGAAATTTTCGTAATCATTTAGATACCAGGGGTTATTAAAAAAGTTTGTGTACAAGATTTTACGAACAGGTATTTGATATTTCATGATTTTTAATAATTTAAGGATAGTTTTGAGATATATTTTATTTAACCCTACCATTAAACGTTAATAAACATAGTTGTATACTTTTTATTTTTTGCATTTTGATAAAAATTTTTAGTGTAGAACTCGGTTTAGTTATTACGAGCATTATTAAAAATAACTTGGCGTCCGAGATCACTTTGTTAGTGTTACATTGCAATTTTTTATATTTATATTTAAGTGGTAATCAAGCAAATCAAAAGACTGGCCCTATATTAATTTACCGACTGGGACAAAGGCATTATTTGTGGTGAATGGTTAGTATCTCCAGTTAGTTTAACGATTTGTGTTTTTGGAGAACTTTTTACAAGTATTACTTTTTTGTACGATTACCATTTATACCATTTACACCACTTACAATATAATGTAAGAAGGTGAAGGGAAAAAGAGGGAGATGAATCAACCGGCAAAAAAACAATTTTGGATGATTATAAGAGCAATTAAATTCAAAACCCCGGGGTCATTATAAAGTAATTCACAAGCAATTAAGACCACTAAAGCGGCCAATTATCCTGTTGGTTAACTGTTTTCAAAAGGGGGGAGCAAATAAATAACATGTATTAAAAATCACATTTACAAAATCAGTCATGTCATGTCATTGTAATTGGGAAAATGTGTTCCGTTATTACGGGTGTTGGAAAATGTAAGAGATAGAAACTACGAGAACAAGAAGCAACAACTTCATCTCCTGGTCGTAGGAAAATCATTACTCTATATGGTCGAACACATTGAGAAAAATGCATTCATATTTTTTGAAAGAAGATACCTACTTTGCATAAAATTTTAATGGTAATTAGTGCAGATCTCAATAATGGAAATATCGTTTTTCTAAAAAGTACTACATTAGATTAATTTTTTATGGGAAAAGGCAAGTAAAAATCCTTCAGTTTTCGGAAGTTAGTCACCGTATGTTGGAGAGAAAATATTTCAAAGAAACGCACAACAATGATGTCCTGTATCCAACTTTCAATATACTAATGATTATCACGAGGTCAATAATTGTGGTATATAATGCTTCCTAGAAATCCCACCATTTACGCCTTTCACCAACAATTGCGTGTAAAACGGATGGTATAGCTTAACAATTAATCTCAAAAACTAGAACATTAAAGAAAAACTTATTGAAGCGAGAACCCCTAGCAATAGCAAACCAACACAAGAAAAATTAGGACAAATAAGCAATCGAAGAAGGAATAGGGAGGAGCGACCGTCTGACTATAATATTATAACTTCGAGATAAACATAATAGAGCTGGTATGGGCCCAAGCAAAAGGCAATCTTCAACTTTTAAATTATGTTCGTTAGTTATTGGTTAGTGCACTAAATAGCGAGCCTGCACTGCAACTGATAAAAACATAGAAAACGATATAGAGGCTAATTATTTTGACAAATCGTATTTCTTAGCAGTACGAAATAGTTGAATTGTAGTCAGGAATTTGTGAAACTTTTGACATATCTAACATAATTAAACTAATTCCAATTTTTGAGTACTTCTTTGTTTAGTCATCAGAGCAATGGTTGGCCGTATACTGGGAACTTTTAAGATGAGGCATAGGAAAAATACGTCAAAGTACGTTCTTTGATATTTCTGCTCCACATTAACCCTCAGAAGTTAGTCAGTGACTAACAAAATTGTCATTATATTATTATTGTTGGTGAAAGGCGTAAATGGTGGGATTTCTAGGAAGCATTATATACCACAATTATTAACCTCGTGATAATCATTAGTATATTGAAAGTTGGATACAGGATATCATCGTTGTGCGTTTCTTTGAAATATTTTCGCTCTAACATACGGTGACTAACTTCCGAAAACTGAAGGATTTTTACTTGCTTTTTCCCATAAAAAATTAATCTAATGTAGTACTTTTTAGAAAAACGATATTTCCATTATTGAGATCTGCACTAATTACCATTAAAATTTTATGCAAAGTAGGTATCTTCTTTCAAAAAATATGAATGCACTTTTCTCATTGTGTTCGACCATATAGAGTAATGATTTTCCTACGACCAGGAGATGAAGTTGTTGCTTCTTGTTCTCGTAGTTTCTATCTCTTACATTTTCCAACACCCGTAATAACGGAACACATTTTCCCAATTACAATGACATGACATGACTGATTTTGTAAATGTGATTTTTAATACATGTTATTTATTTGCTCCCCCCTTTTGAAAACAGTTAACCAACAGGATAATTGGCCTCTTTAGTGGTCTTAATTGCTTGTGAATTACTTTATAATGCCCGGGGTTTTGAATTTAATTGCTCTTATAATCATCCAAAATCGTTTTTTTGTCGGTTGATTCATCTCCCTCTTTTTCCCTTCACCTTCTTACACTATAATGTAAGTGGTGTAAATGGTATAAATGGTAATCGTGTAAACAAGCAATACGTGTAAAAAGTTCTCCAAAAACACAAATCGTTAAACTGACTGGAAATACTAACCATTTACCACAAATAATGCCTTTGTCCAAGTCGGTATATTAATATAGGGCCAGTCTTCTGATTTGCTTGATTACCACTTAAATATAAATATAAAAAATTGCAATGTAACACTAATAAAGTGATCGCGGACGCCAAGTTATTTTCAATAATGCTCGGAATAACTGAACCGAGTTTTACACTAAAAATTTTATCAAAATGTAAAAAATAAAAAATATACAACTATGTTTACTAACATTTAATGGTAGGGTTAAATAAAATATATCTCAAACCTATCCTTAAATTACTAAAAATCATGAAACATCAAAAACATCAAAACCTGTTCGTAAAATCTTGTACACAAACTTTTTTGATAACCTCTGGTATCTATATGATTACGGAAATTTCAACTGAGGTGATGTCATCTTTACCACAATATTGCGCAATATCTTGAAATAATGCTTTACGTTGTAAGCCACACCCAAAATTGGAATTATCCTTATAAATTTTACTTCATGAAATGGAATAATCCGTTTAATGCATTATCTTGAAATTTTCCAATAAAAATTGTAATCATAAAATGAAAGCGTACGCAACAGTAAAATTAAATGCGTATTTAAAATGTAATTAAAGTAAAATTAAAAGAAATGAAAGTAAAATAAAAGTCAAAGTGCCATCAAATTAATGGCACTTGCACAAAATTTAGGTGAAAAACCCAAAAACAGCTTTCTGCTTCTCACAACCTTCATCAGGAAGTGAAAAAAAAATGGATGCTTTGAAATTAGAGGCGGTAGTCCTGCGCGAAAGGATTTGAACTGCAATAAGTCAACGATGACGCGTTGCGCGAACGCATTGAGCAGAAAAATAATTTGAGGTGGGAGTATAAACCTTTAGGAAATATATACCCTTAAGAAGATATGCACTTAAGTTACACCAAAATGCAAATTAAGTTGCCTACCTCATAGCTACAAATTATGTATAAATAAATTTTCTTATATTTACAACTGAATGAATTAAAGACTTTAAATTAAGGTATAATTTAATACAACTCAGAAAGGGTTGTTACAACACTTTCACACCTCCCTTTGTACCCGTGCTTCTTGGCTTTTCGACATATTCTCTCCGCGTGCCTTTTGGTGTTTCCATGTTTCTTATGCCATCTCGTTTCCATGAGCCTTCTTGGTTCCGTGTACCTTTTGGCTTCACATCATCAAGCTTGCGTGCTCCGTCACATTGTTTTGGTGAGCCTTTTTCATTTTTGGCTATTTTCTTGCGTCTGCCTTTCTTTTTGGCTCTCTGCTATCTTGTTTGCGTGTGCCACCAGCTTGTTCACATGTTCTGCTATCGGGTTAAAGTTTAGTAGAAAATTTAGCGTCATCGTAGATTTTGTAACGCCATATTGCAGGACAACTTAAACCAGAAGCGCAATCTTGTAGTATAATTAGAAGTTAGCATACAGTTTGAAACACCAACCTGTGGTACAACATCCAAATTCTAAAGGCACCTGAAACACGCAAGTAAACGTACCAAAACAATTAAAACTTTGTTAAATCTTGTACCTGGCAAACAAGTATATAAAGGAAAAGATACCACCAAAACAATTAAACGTAAGCATGCAGTTACTGAACGTCCAAATACGCAAAAAAAAACAAAAGCAGGCGACAAACACTCCAAGCATTCATGAAATAAGTAAGGCAACATACTAAAGCAAGCTAAAATATGCGATAAGAAGTAAAGCAAAAATTCCCGCCAAAGAAACTAAACAAACTATTTGACCCGCAAGCACGCGTACATCGACAATAAAATAAACGTTATCGAAATCTTTAGATATTGCAAAGGTGCACGCACACGCACACGCACACGCACAAACCAAAGCACACGCTTACCCACACACGCGCACGTGCACGACGTGCACGCGCACGCACACTCACGCACGCAGACACCCACACACACACACACACATACACAGCCACACACACACGCAAGCAAGCACACACGCACGCAGGCACCCACGCACTCACACGCATACACAAACACACACACACGTAAGTCCCACGCACAAACACACGCGTACACGTGAGCGTTAACATACATACATAGCCACATGAATGTATGCACTCACGCATGCACGCATGTACGCACACACGCATGGCCGATCTTGGCGATGCTTTACGAAACGTTGTAAAATCAGACAATAAGTCGATTTAGCACGCGCGCACGCACGCGCACGCACGCACGCACGCACGCACGCACGCGCGCACACGCGCACACACGCGCACACACGCGCACACACACGCATACACGCGCACACGCGCGCACACACGCGCACACACGCGCACACACGCGCATACACGCGCACACACGCGCACACACGCGCACACACGCGCACACACGCGCACACACGCGCACACACGCGCACACACGCGCACACACGCGCACACACGCGCACACACGCGCACACACGCGCACACACGTGCACACACGTGCACACACGCGCACACACGCGCACACACGCGCACACACGCGCACACACGCGCACACACGCGCACACACGCGCACACACGCGCGCACACGCGCGCGCACACGCGCACACGCGCACACATGCAGCACACACGCGCACACGCGCGCACACACGCACACACGCGCACACACGCGCACACACGCGCAAACACGCGCACACACGCGCACACACGCACACACGCGCACACACGCGCACACACGCGCACACACGTGCACACACGCGCACACACGCGCACACACGCGCACACACGCGCACACACGCGCACACACGCGCACACACGCGCACACACGCGCACACACGCGCACACACGCGCACACACGCGCACACACGCGCACACACGCGCGCACACGCGCACACGCGCGACACACGCGCACACACGCGCACACACGCGACACACGCGCACAGGCGCGCACACGCGCGCACACGCGCGCACACGCGCGCTCACGCGCACACACGCGCACACACGCACACATACGCGCACACGGACACACGCGCACACACGCGCACACACGCGCGCACACGCGCGCACACGCGCACACACGCGCACACGCGCACACACGCGCGCATACGCGCGCTCACGCACGCACACGCGCGCACACGCGCACACACGCGCACACACGCGCACACACGCGCACATCACGCACTCACGCGCACACGCGCACACACGCGCACACACGCGACACACGCGCACACACGCGCACACTGCACACACACGCGCACACACGCGCACACGCGCACACACGCGCACACACGCGCACACACGCGCACACGCCGCACACACGCGCACACACGCGCACACCGCGCACACGCGCACACACGCGCACAACGCATACAGTAAACACTAAGCAACACACTACGCAAACACATCGCACACACGCGACACGTAGCAACACATTTCTAGCGCACATATCGCGCACACCATGCCGCAACGGCACACTCGCACTCACACTGCATACACAAACACACACATCAACACTAAGTCCCACGCGACAAACACAAGCGTACACGTGAGCTTACATTACATCATAGCCCATGAATGTTCACTCACGCATGCACGCATGTACGCACACACAGCATGGCACGATCTTGGCGATGCTATTGCGAAACGTTGTACAAATCAGACAATAAGTCGATTTACACGCGCACCACGACGCACGACACGCACGCAGCAACGCTAGCGCGCACACTGCGCACACACGCGACACACGCCATAGACGGGCACACACCGCACACACGCGCACACACGCACATCACGCGACACTACGCGCACACACAGCACACACGCTGCACTACACGTCATAAGCAAAATATCAACATGGACAACAGCCATTCAGCGCTATCAGCGCACATCTACGCGTTTTCAAACGCGCAACAGCACATTTTCACGCGTAACACGTCTGACAGCACGCGCATCATTTCACGCGCACACACGCGACATTCACGCTGCACACACGCGCACACACGTTCGAACTACACGTACTGCCTTAACGTCAATATAAACATAAATATAAATATCAAGTAGTGATAAACCATTAGGTTTATCATACCAACTATCTAGAGGTCAAATCTCGCAACAAACAAACAATTTTTTCAGGTTTTATACGTCTACCGAAAGTATGCGCATCAAGGTTTTCACCAACAACAACTAGCTTCCGCAGAATTAGCTCTTCAGTAACGACCACGACGAGTGGTTTCGTCAACAACGACGACGAACCGGAAGTAGCCCTTCAGCAGCGGCGAAAAACCCACCTGAATAAGCCACTTTCCTCATAACAATAACTGCATGCCCCGACGCATGCGTATTCCAACATCCCAATATGGCCACCACGTCTATCATTGGTCATCCCCCTTGCTAATCTTAATAGGGTCCGATGTTACTACTACTTCCGCCAGGGGGAGCCGCATACTCGTCTCTCATTGGTCCTCCAACCGCAAACTTCCGGAGGGGGCAAGGTTCAACTACCCGTTCACGTCGATGATTGGTG
Source organism: Vesta saturnalis (assembly GCA_036346205.1). Lineage (NCBI taxonomy): Eukaryota > Metazoa > Arthropoda > Insecta > Coleoptera > Lampyridae > Vesta > Vesta saturnalis. The sequence goes on from JARFJB010000029.1 coordinate 131,678, forward strand.
TGACCTCACTTCCTGCGCCAGAAGTCACATAGACTTACTATTCACCACTTGTCGTAAACTTCTTATAATAAGCCATAAACGTCTAGTTATTATTTCTGTAAGTTTTTGAGAGAGAGTTCTTTTAAATTCGGCGTCAGAAAGTCATTTTTTTGTTCCCCATACTGTTTTTGTTGATATTCCCAAATCCTCTGCAGTTGGTTCAGCTGTGGGCTTATTTAGACTTTTTAAAAGGTCTATGTGTCTTTCGAAAAAAGCGCCGGCTTTCCGTATGAACATCTTTCCTTCGTCGTTAATTCTTTTCCCCATATGGGCGCAAAATAATAAAAGGTATAAAAGCACTTGTGATATTTCTCAGACTATATCAGCAGATATACGTCACTTGGTTGTGACAATTAAAAATTATTTTAAGGTCAATATTAATTTACGACGTGCCCATATCTATTAACTTTTTTTTCATTCATTTTATATTTAAGCATGAAATAAAGAAAAAGGACTTGGGGTATTTCTCAGACTTTATTCATAATTTTCCGTCCAGCCACTTTTACCTTTATATTTAGTCACGTGTTTGCAGTGTATTACTTCTTTGAGAACCCTTAAATTATGTCGCTATCACTATCAGTCATTTTTATTTTGTTCAAAATGAGTACATTCCACTTTTTAGTGACATAAAAACTTACTATATAGATTTTAATTAAATGCTCATTAGATTTTACCTCTATAAATATGATTCAAATATGATAGATATTAGTGAAATAACGTGATGATAGATGGCGCTACCGGCGAATGCAAATGTAGATTTCGGTTTATAAAAGATTTTTACTCAAAACATTTAACTAACCTTACACTTACTTAAAACGAAAATAAAAAGCAGAATTATATTGAATATGAATACTTATTTATGACTAAAATCTTTGTTTGTGATGAACATGCAAAATTTAAAAACTGTATCTGTTGAAATAATGACATCCCTTAGACATCATTTACACGAACTTGGTGTTTAGTGAAGGTGAAATTACTTTTTGTACTAATACTAAAAGTAAATTACGTTTTGTACAGTTGCCATGGAAACACCAAAGTATCCCGAAATCAGCCACTTTTAGTATGAAATACTATCACAATATAGCGTCTTAGTCAGGGTTCACATTAACGCATTTTTATGAAGAAATTGAAGGCAATTGAAATTTCATTCAGACTCTCATGCGCGGTAGGCTATTCAGATTATTGCAATTTCTGCGTATCACAACCACAGCTGTTTAGGGAATTTACCTTTGGCCAACTCTATTTTCTTTGCTTTGGCCAACTATAAATTTTTTTATGCGGATATTGGGATAAACGGAAAAATATCATATGGAGGGGTGTACAGAAATACTACACTTGCTGCAGCTATTGCTACACAAAATTACTTTTAGCTGGGCCTTTACTTAATACACCAGAACGATAGCGTAAACAAATGCAAAAACGTATTAAACCCAGCGAGAATTTAAACCTACAACCTTTGAGATAAGTTAATATATGGGACACATTTAAGTGTTACAAACTACTTGTTGGTAATGGCACGACAAATATTCCTAGAAATATTACTAAAGATAGGTACATCACAAATTGCAAAAAAATAGAACACGCTCGAAAGCATGCATTTGGACGCGCATCAAAAATTGCAAGGAAAATGCATAATGTGAGAAGGAAAACTGCACGTAGTTTAATGCTGCAACTCAATTGCAGTATGGAAGTGCGCAAGTGTCAACCCCGTTTTACTTAAGTGGTTGGAGACAATAGTATATTATTCAACAAGCATATAATGATGACTGTTATTCACGCGAATGATGTTTATGACACATCATCCAAGTGAATAACAGTCATTGTATGCGAGTAGAATACTATACTTTGTCCACGACTACCAAATAATTTTAGCTACAATTCTACATATCTATATTTTTAAATTATCATTGAATTAATAACATTGAAAAAAATATTGAATTTCTCTCTAACTAGTAAGAAAAATTATTTGATAACATTAATATTAATTTTATGTTTACACAGTGTGTTAAGTTAACGAAGGATTCGAACTCAAATCTATATAAATATTTTGGTTATTTGTGGATAATATGGTATCATTGTGTTCATATGATTGACAAGGAAGATTTTATTGTATGGAGTTTGAGATCTTTTCATGCTCTGTTTTTTATTGTACATACAAAATCGTATTAAAATGACATGAATTAATTATTCACTAATGAATAATGGATATTATACACTAGTGCATAATGGTTATCATTGTCATTAAGGAAATGCATGTATAATAATCATGTTATATAGCTACGGTGACCATACGTACTTATTTTAGTAGGACAGTACTTTCTTTTCTGCCAGTGTCCTAAGGTCCTTAATAGAAGCATGAAGTACACTAAAATGTACTTTCTTTTTCTTGAAGATGCAAATATCGCAAATAGGTATACCAAAATATTTATTTTTTATTTAAAAAGAATGCTTGTCGGTGATTCACTGATCATGATGCAATAACGACGTTAAGAAGTTGTTGAGAATGTTCGCGTAGTTTGTTTCCCGAACGTTCCAGTCCGCCCTCGATTATCCTAGACGCACAGCCCAGAATGCTCCGCGACTGGAACGTGCGAGAATCGAAGCGAAGTTTAGCGAGCCGCATTTAAATAGCGACAGCGCTCGGACTAAGACTAAACAAGTTCAATTCTACACGAGTTCTACCGTTCGACAGCAAGCGAACATATTATTTGTTAATTGTTTTTGTTGAATGCAGTCTGGTTTTCTGTGCTGGTTTCGCTTACTAAAAAGCAACGTCGTTTGATTTCAGTTACCTACTTGTGCATTATTTGCGTAAACATGGCACCGCCTCGAAGAAAGTGTCATTTTAATTTGGAGTTACAGAAAGAGTATCCGTTTATGAAAATAAAAAATAAATTGAGTCCGCATATTGTGTACTGTGAAATTTGTAGAAGTGATGTTGATATTTCCAACAGTGGTCGCAGCAATATTAAGGCTCATCTAACCAAGAAAAAGCATACATTAGCTGCAAATACGAAGTCTAAAAGCGCTACAGTAAACACTTTTTTCAAAAGTGAAAACTTCAGCTCTGAAAATATGTTAATTGCAGGCAAGGAAGGTACTTTCGCGTATCATACGATCAAGCATCAGCAGAGTTTTAGATCTTTGGATTGCACATCAAAGCTAATAGCGAACATGTTTGAGCCCAAATTTATGGCAGCTCGAACCAAAACTAAAGCCATTGTAAAAAATGTTTTTGCTAAAGAATCCCAGTTGCGATTGGAACTTGATCTACACAAAGCACATTTTGTTAGCATCATGATCGATTCGTCCAACCACAAAGAAATTAAAATAGTACCTTTGTTGGTGAGATACTTTAATTGTGAAAAAGGTATTCAAGTGAAATTACTTCAGTTGCAAGACTTACCTGGTAAAACATCAGAACAGTTAAATAGTTATGTGTTTAATACTTTGAAAACCCACAATTTAGTGGACAAGTGTATTGGATTAGCTGCTGATAATACCAATACAAATTTTGGCGGAATGAAAAGAAAGGGAGTGAACAAACTATTTGCAAAATTGAATGCTTCTCGTGGCAAACCTCTGGTTGGCATTGGTTGTGTTGCACACATTTTGAACAATTGCGTACAAAATGCTACGGACGTCTTACCAATTGACGTTGAGGTTATTGTTGTTAAGTTATTTAAGCATTTCTATATTTATACAGTGAGAGTAAATCAACTTAAACAATTCTGCGACTTTGTTAATGTTGAATACAAAAAGATGTTATCATTTTCTAAAACAAGATTTTTAAGTCTGATGCCCGCAATTGAACGAATACTACAAATGTACGAACCGTTGAAAGCATACTTTTGTCTATTGAAAATTGTCCAATGATTTTGAAGCAATTTTTGAGTGTCGCACCAGCGAAATTTGGATGTGGTTTGTACACAACATTGCTTCTATGTTTCACAAAGTCATATTAAAGGTAGAGGGTGACAAAATATGCGCAACAGAGGCCGCTCTAGAGTATTTCGATCTTCAAAATAAGCTTGAAAATCGTTTGAATGAATTATTTTGCCGCTTAAAGTAAGAGAATCCCTTTACAACTTGACAATTGGGAAGGTAGTTTAAACTATCGAGATGACTTCATCTCACAGGTTAGATTATTTATTCAAATTGTGTGAGTTACTTGAAGAATTGGAGTACAAATTTAAATGAATTAAGGCTCTTTGAATGGATAAATTTGAGAAACCAAGTTTCATGGAATCAAATTTTGTGTTCATGTGCTGCTTTTAAAGACTACTTGGGTTCGACACTGAATGAGGACGAACTCTTCGATGAAGTTAGTCTATTACAAGCTAAACTGTCAGAAGATAAAATTGCCGAGTGGAACTCGAAAAATATAGCTACCGAAGATCGATGGGTTGAAGTATTTAAATGGAATCAAGGGTCTAGATCAAGTGAAGATTTCATAAATTGTGAGATTTTATGTCAGTTTATTTTTTGTCTTCCTGGAACAAGTGCGTCAATTGAGCGACTATTCTCTAATATTAATAACTACTGGAGTGCAGAAAAATCGCAAATGAAAATATCGACACTAGAAGCTGTGATGCAAGTGTACACAAACTTCGATGAGACTTGCAGTGAAATGTTCCAGTTTTTGAAGACCAGAAAGCAAATTTTGGAATCTATCCTAAGCTCTCAAAAATACGATTGGCACAAAGGTGACCCCACTGATGGCGTTGCAGGCACGTCAAAATAATTAATAACATTACACATTTCTGCCAGAGTATTTTATGTGTTTGTATTTTTTCTAATATAGCCATAGGAATATAGGTACATATATTATGTATATGCATGTGTCATTAAAAATTATTTTATTTTTTATTCTCATTTTGATGCTTGGCTATGTCACTCTACATTTAGTTCTTTGATTTGTCCGTTTTTATCTATTCCTAATACAACTTTTTGTTACTTTTTATTTCTGTACTTATTTTTCTGAAAATAAATATGGTCACCCTATTAATATAGCAGTTGTGGACCAAAGGATCGCATAATGACCATGAACATAATTAAATAGAGTAACAGGTAAATGGTTTGATAATATAATCGCACTATCGTACTGTTTTTTCATCCGTTGATAAATTTAATAATAGGGTCCTTAATGATAAAATTGGATTCTTGGAACTTATCTGACAAGTAATGTTGGTATGAATTAAATTATAACAATGTTTTGAGTTTGTTATTTACGTAATTGAATGTATAGGTTTTTACACACTGACAGTGAAATAATGAAATTCCGTTTCAACGTTTAAGAGCCGGTTCCACCAACTCTGATTAGTACCTTTAACCACGATTAATCAATGATTTGTGTTGCTAATCGTCTGATTTTGTAAGGTTTAGTTTAACTAAACCCGATTAAAGCAAGTTGGTCTTGCGCGTTGGTGAATTTCATCGATTTGTTTTTGTTTGGTTTCAAGATAACCTAACTCTTTCCTCTCATGTATTCGATTAATTTTTGTTGATGTTGAAATATTGTTATAATTTTTTGTTACACCATCTTAAAATTATTATGATTAATGTTATTAATTATTGTTATTCCTTATATTTGTTACAAAAGAAGTGAACATGTTTGAAACCGTGCTTTCCTCATCCAACAAGAACAATAAAATAAGAAACAATATATAACAAATAAATAACAGTACAACGCAATTGAAAATGCTTTTGAGCATTTTAAAAACAAACGGTGTTCGCACGATGTCGAGACGATACAAAGTGATGTTGAGGTTACGTATTGCGTTGTTCTGGCTTTCAAATTCCACCTTATCATGTACCGACCAATCAGCACACTTGACGTCTAGTTTACGAGAAAACGAATCATAGGTTTGAAATGGATTGTGGAACATAACTCGATTAATTTTTTAATTAAATTTCTAACCACGGTTAGTTAAACAGCACATTAATCAGAGTTGATGAGAAGTGTGCGATTTCAATTCATTGATTACAAAAGCCCTAAACATAGAGTATATACTTCTATTTTATTTATTTATAAATAATCGTAAAAAAAGTTCATTTTGAAACTAAATGAGGTAATTTGCGGTTCTTAGATAAATATTCTGATTAGGCAACATTTATGTCGTAATCATAAGATTGATCTTTCTATAAAGAAACTATAAAAAGTATTGATTATTAGTATTTAGATCCGCGGTACGCCTTGAGACATTCTGAATACGTCTTGAGTCAGAAATTGTTTCATTTATACTCAAATTAGTTTCTTTTTGTTGTTTTTCACGAAAATTAATTTACGTACAAATCATCATCCTCGAGCAGTTTGACGTTAAACAACAATTACAGTTAAAGTTCATTGAAAAATAATCTTCCACATAAGTATAGTCACTTTACTTTATTGTGGAGCAGGCGTGGCATTAAATGTTTGAGATGCAAATGGCTCGAACTATGATCATGTTTTCACTTTGATGTCAACGTCTCACAAATAATAACGAATAATTATCATAATTATTAAAACGGTGAGTTTGTAAAGTTCAGATAAAGTAACGTAATTCGAATACAATTTGATTAACGTTTAAACACTCTATTCAAATGAAGAATTATCGAGAAATTAATCAAGAGTTAAAGAAAAAGGCGGAAAATGAAATAAATGAAGTAACAAGTCGGATTAAAGATGATATGGAACACATTCAAGAATGGATAGATAAAGAACCACACTTAAACTTTAAAATGGGTAATTTAATTGAAAATGTTTTTTTATAAGTTAATTGTTTTGTATAACATTTTAGAGGATCAATTACTGTTATCGTTTCTTCGTGGTTGTAAATTTAGCTTAGAAAGTACAAAAAAGAAAGTTGATCATTATTATACAATGCGATCACTTGTACCAGAATTATTTACGAATAGAGATCCGTTGTTACCAGAAATGCAGATTTTGTTAAACGCAGGGTAATTAGTTGATATCATTTCTTAACAAACTACAATATTCCAATATTCTAGTATAATTCTTCCGTTACCAAACCAGGAAGATAATGATGGCTGTAGAATAATCTGGTACAATTGTTCAAACAATCTTGATCCGAACACAATGTTTTTTGTTAATGGTATTAAACTGATATTTATGGTATTAGACTTATTATTATTACAAGATGATCATATAGTGATTAGTGGTATAAGAAGTGTCGTCTATTGTGAGAATTGCCCTATTAAATATGTTGTTCAAATAACCCCTCCTTTAATTAAGAAGTATTCACATGTGTTTGAATCATTTCCATTTAGAATTAAGGGAATGTATGGGTTAAACTGTCCTCAATTATTCGAATATGCACATCACGCAATGAAAATGTGCATGTCTAAAAAAATTTGCAAAAGGGTTAGTTCTTGAATCTGTAATCAACTATTTGATTTGTTGTTTTCATTTTTCAGATGGAACTATTCAGTGAGAGTAACATTAACAAAATGTACACCAAGATACCTCAACGTCTACTACCTGAAGAGTTTGGTGGAAGCAATGGCTCTCTGGAAAAATTAACCAGTAAGTTAGAAAGTAATTGTTGAATATATGCACTTTTATTAATGTTAGTCTTTAGTTGAATGGAAACAAAAGGTTGAGAGTTTCAGGGAATGGTTTCTATATGATGAAAAATTGAAATCCAATGAAACGTTACGAAGGGGATTACCTAGAACAAGTTCGAATGTTTTTGGCATCGAAGGATCTTTTAGAAAATTGGAGGTTGATTAACAAATAGGATATCACACAATTTTTAACCACAAACTTTATTGGAATTTTGTAACTTGATTTATTAAATGTAGAAGGATTTTTGTTTTATTGCTTTTAAGCAGATTTAAACAATAAAATGAAAATGATCAAATGAATGTGTTTCCTAAAAACCAAGAATCTATACTTGCTCCTCCAAAATAATTATCTATCAACATATGGCCCTTCGAGCCGAACAATCAGTGCAATCAGAAATCGCATATCAAGAAGCAATTAATCAATTTAAGATACAATACAATGTGGTCTGTTCCACTCTGCACAACAATTGAATAGTATAAATTCTGATCTTAAGTTTCCTATCTTATTACGTACACTAACATCCTTACAAATACTTACTGTACAGGTTGTCCCATTTTCGTATGTTTTACGGGTTATCTCGCTTATTTTTTAGGTTAGAACCTTGCTGTTTTCGCTACACCGTGCTACTTTTTAATAAAACCAAAGATGCAATAATCGAATTTGCCATAGCCATTGCATTGCATTGCATTTTCAGTCATCCCCTGTAACTCTGTTATTGTCAGACATATTAAAAAAGTAAAAACTGATATTTGTAGATTTTTTTACGTAGAATCCAGTGGCGATATTCAGATTTTCTTTAGAGGTCACAGTTTTTGTGATATTGACATAACCTACTTTTTTTAATGGGACACCCTATATATTTTTTTTAAATCTTTTTCCCCTTGCCAAGAGCTTTTCAAAAATATAGCATAGTCTATATTTATTTTTATAAATAACGTGTCATAATGATTTTTTTCTATACTTTACATTGATAAAAAATAAAATAATTAATTAGTCACAAATATTGTTCAAATTGCAGACCATTCTGTCTCCTACAAGTTTCACAAAGTTTATAAATTATTTTAATAGCATTTTCCAAAATAATTCTGCAAAAGCATTTTACGTTGCAATTTTTAATTGCACCCACAAAAAAAGTCCAAAACCGAGAGATCCGGTGATAGTGGTGGCCATCGAGCAGGTCCATTTGTTCCAATCCATCTCCTGGGGAAACGTTCATTTAGCCAGTTTTATATTATTCTAGCATTGTGGGCTGGAGCCCCATCCTGCTGAAAGAATATATCGTTCAGTTGAGCCACTGGAATATCTTCTAAAATGTTCATAGTGTTTTCTTGTAGAATTTGTAAGTACCCATTAGAGTTTTCTTCATAAATCTTGCAAACTATTTTTCGGTTAAAAATAAAGCAGGAGACATTAAATCCGAACCTGCCTTGACGCTCTCTAGGAAAAATCACGTGGGTGTTTTCTTGACTCCAGAACCGCGAGTTGTGTCTATTAAGAATTCCCGAACTTGTGAATTCACCAAATTCACCAAATTATTTTTTTTTCAAAATTATTGTCCTGAGTTTTCATATTTATAAACCAATTGCAGAACTCCAATCTACGTTCAGCATCACCAGGGTGCAGATGATGAACAAGTTTATACTTGTAGGGTTTGAATTTATGTTTTTTTAAAATCCTTTGCACTGTTGTTTTAGACACACCAGTCTCTTCATCTATTTTCCTGCACGAGGTTTCAGCAGTGGCTTAAACAACTGCTAAAACGTTGATCTCTGATTCTTCGTTCTCTTTGTTGTAAACTCGCGGTCGAGGTTTGTAAAAACATCCATGTTGGCAAAGATTAAATTTTAATTTTTGAAATACTCTTCTATCGGGTATATGACAAAATAGGTATATAAAATAAATACAAAGTCTAAGGTAAAGATTATCTGACCTGTTCAGATAGAGTTCTAAGGCCTGGTCTGCGTTTTCATTAGATAATATGAAGCAGGTATTCATATCATATTTCTCAAAGTTTTCAAATTTTTGGTTTCGATCCATATTAAAAAATAATCAAACAACAACAACAACAACAAGAACAAGAACGATAACAATAAATAAAAACAACGAATAACAATAAATATTAGCACTAAATTTGGGAAAATGTAACCAGGAATAATTTTAGAGAAGCAGAAACTTCAAAAATCAAATACCTAAGTAATGGCAACACGTTAATTATTTTGTTTTTTGCGTTACCATGGTTACCCATTGCTATCCACTATTATCAATGTAAATTATAGAAAAAAATCATTTTGTCACGTTATTTATAAAAATAAATATAGACTATGCTATGTTTTTGAAAAGCTCTTGGCAATGGGAAAAATATTTAAAAAAAATATATAGTGTCCTATAAAAAAAAATAGGTTATATCAATATTTTAAAAACTGTGACATCTAAAGAAAATCTTAGTACGCCACTGGATTCTACGTAAAAAAATCTACAAATATCAGTTTTTACTTTTTTAATATGTCTGACAATAACAGTTACAGGGGATGACTGAAAATGCAATTTTTTCCAAAATCACCCTGTAGCACACAAACTAAGATGGCTATGGCAAATTTGATTAGTGCATCTTTAGTTTCATTAAAAAATAGCACGGTGTCGCGAAAACCGCAAGGTTCTAACCTAAAAAATAAGCGAGATACTCCGTAAAACATACGAAAATGGGACAACCTGTACAATGGCTAAACAATTAAATAAGTTAAAGTAAGGTTTTAAAAATGTTTGAACATTTTTTAAACAATTTAAATATTAATGATATTGATCTAGTAAATCAAACTCTAACAGATTACGATTATGATTATGAGCGTTTTGATAAAATACAAGACGAAAGTGACGAATCAAAAAGGGATGGCGATGACATAGAAATTGATGATAGGGAATAATTTCAAAATGCATATTTTGATTTAGTAGAGCTGAACTAATATTATGTAATTATTCTAAATTGCAAGATAGTGTCCATGAAAATAAACCAGTAATTTCAGCTCCTCAAAACGGTACTAAATGTGTAAAACTGCCGACAATTAATCTGCCTTTTTTTGACGGAACTGTCAAACATTAGTACGAATTTTATGATTCGTTTAATTCTTTAATATATCTTAATTACGAATTGAGTAGTATCCAAAAACTAACTTATCTAAAAACTCCGCTAGGGGCGAACCACTAGAGCTTTTGAGGAGCCTATAAATCACAAATCAGAATTATGGTATTGCTTTATCCATTTAAAAAACGCTATGATAACAAACTTCACATACTTTACAATCATGTTCAATGTTTACTTGAAATTGTACCAATGACACGTGAATCGCGCGTAGCTTTAAGAAATTTAATAGATATAACGTAAACAAATATTCAATGTCATTTTCTGCTATAACTGAAGTCACATGTTCTAATTGCAAAGGAAACCATATCATGCAATATTGTGAGAAATTTTTAAATTTAAATACTGTCGAGCGAAATAATCGTGTTAAGCCTTTAGTAGAAGGGGCCCATTTTTTGATCTGCACTTTCGATTGGGGCCAGCATAGGACAAATCATTCGCGCATACGCCCAGTGTAGTTTGTAATTCCAGCCTCTGGAGAGTAGTCAACCGCAGATACGTTTAATGTATCTTAATCGTTGGCTTCTTTTCAGGCGTCATTTTCAACATCCTGATGACGTATGTATGATCCTACCCCCGTAATTAGGGCCCTTTTGGCAGTTTTTTAAGGTCCATAATGGACATCATAATTAAAAGTGGTGGGTAAACGAGAGATTCATCTTAATTCATCTGGCACTAAGCCATGCTCCCTGCCTTCTAATTGGTCTATAGGCCCACGCCCAGACGCTGCGCTCTGATCAATCAATCAAATCCTTCTCAATCAAATCAATTAACGAAATCAATCAAAGCAATTAACCAAACCAGTCAAATCAACCAACCTCAATCAAATTGATTTAACTTACAGCTAGCGAAACCAACTCTCAGTTGAAAAATAGCAGTTTGGTTTCACTTATAGCTTGCAAAAACCAACTTTCAATTAAAAAATACCTGTTTGGTTTAACGTACAGCTTGAAAAAAACAACTTTCAATTCAAATATACCAATTTGTTTCACTTACAGCTAGCGAAAACAACTATCAGTTCAAAAATAGCAGTTTGGTTTCACATATAGCTTGCAAAAAACCAACTTTAAATTTAAAAATACCAATTGATTTAAATTACGCGAAACCAACTCTCCATTCAAAATACAGCTTGCAAAAATCAATATTCATTTCAAAAATACTGACTTCTAAAAACCCAACTTTCATTTCAAAAATTCCGATTTGGTTTAACTTACAGCTTGCAAAACCCAACTTTCAATTTAAAAATACCGGTTCGGTTTAACTTACAGCTTGAAAAAAGCAACTTTCAATTCCAATATACCAATTGGTTTAACTTACAGCTAACGAAACCAACTCTTAGTTCAAAAATAGCAGTTTGGCTTCACTTATAGCTTGCAAAAACCAACTTTCAATTAAAAGATATCTGTTTGTTTTAACGTACAGCTTGAAAAAACCAACCAACCTTTTGGTTTAACTTACAGCTTGAAAAAAGCAACTTTCAATTCCAATGTACCAACTGGTTTAACTTACAGCTAGCGAAGCCAACTCTCAGTTCAAAAATAGCAGTTTGGTTTCATTTATAGCTTGCAAAAACCAACTTTAAATTTAAAAATACCGATCGATTTAACTTACGCGAAACCAACTCTGCATTCAAAATACCGGATGGATTTAACTTACAGCTTGCAAAAATCAATGTTCGTTTCAAAAATACTGGCTTGTAAAAACCAAACTTTCATTTCAAAAATACCTATTTGGTTTAACTTACAGCTTGAAAAAAGCAACTTCCAATTCCAATGTACCAAATGGTTTAACTTACTGCTAGTGAAACCAACTCTCAATTTAAAAATAGCAGTTTGGTTTCACTTAGCTTGCAAAAACCAACCTTCAATTAAAAACCAAACTTTCATTTCAAAACTACCGATTTGGTTTAACTTACAGCTTGAAAAAACCAACTTTCAATTCCAATATCCCAACTGGTTTAACTTAATGCTAGCGAAACCAACTCTCAGTTCAAAAATAGCAGTTTGGTTTCACTTATGGCTTGCAAAAACCAACCTTCAATTAAAAAATGCCGGCTTCATTTAGCTTACAATTTGAAAAACCGACTTTCATTTCAAACATACTGGTTTGACTTAACACACAGCTTGTAAAAACCAACTTTCAGTTGAAAAAAGTCGACTATCGTTTACAATTTTGATAATACACTTTATACCAACTTGATTTAACTTACAGATTGCAAAAAAAAACAAACCCGTAATTCAAAAATACCAAACTGATTTAACTTGCAGCTTGCAAAAACAAACTATCCAGCCGTAAAAAAACGGCTTAATTTAGCTTACAGCTTGCAAAAAACAACCTTAAAAAAACACAAGCACAAAGACAAACACATACACACACGCACGCACGCACGCACGCACGCACGCACGCAAGCACGCACGCACGCACACACACACACACACACACACACACACACACACACACACACACACACACACACACACACAACACACACACACACACAAACATGCACACAAACACACACACGCACACGCTCGTATACTTGCCATATAAGGATACCCTTCAACATTTCTGTCAAATTACGAACATTTTTAGGTTAGATCAATATGTGTACAATATTAGGTTAAATGAATACATGCAAAATTTTAGGTTAGGTCAATATATGCATAATGTTAGGTTATAACGATAAATGTGAGGTTTGTGTGTGTCTGTGTGTGTGTGTGTGTGTGTGTGTGTGTGTGTGTGTGTGTGTGTGTGTGTGTGCGTGCGTGCGCGCGTGTGTATGTATGTGTGAATGTATGAGTGTGTCTGTGTGTTTGTGTGTGTGTGTGTGTGTGTGTGTGTGTGTGTGTGTGTGTGTGTGTGTGTGTGTGTGTGTGTGTGTGTGTGTGTGTGTGTGTGTGTGTGTGTTGTGTGTGTGTGTGTGTGTGTGTGTGTGTGTGTGTGTGTGTGTGTGTGTGTGTATGTGTGTGTGTATGTGTGTGTGGGTGTGTGTACGTGTGCGTGCAAGGGTGCGTGCTAAGCTCCACAGAAAACGTTCTTGGAACGGTCAACTTTATAACAATCTGTCAATTGCTCAAATCACGGGAATGTTAAAATTTGTCCTATACTCGCAAGATATTTTATGAAATACAAGCTTATTCAGGTAATATATTGGAGATACAGTATCTTTCAGGTAAAACTTCAGGCATTATATCTGTACATATTACTAACAGCAGTCATGGCAGTGTGCGCTGAGAAACTGCAATTTTGAAGGCGAGGACAAAAATAATATCGTTTATAAAGCTCAGCCGTTACGTAGAAGACCTTTATTTGGGGTGAACTGTGTTCCTCATATCCTTCATAACTGCATTCAAACATTAGCAAGCTGTTCGCCTATTGACATCGAAGCCATTATTGTGAAAACCTATGGCTATGTCTATATTTCCATTGTTCGAGCTTGTTAATGTTGAATACCAAAAACTTTTAGGGCGCAGTAAAACCAGATCGTTGGTGTTTTTTCCTTCGATAGAAAGAATTTAAAAAATGTTCAAATCCTCGTTACTTTCTCTTTCAAGAAAAATGTCCCTCATGGATTTTTAATAATTTTAAGAACAATTTGTTTGAAGTTCGGCTATGGTTTCCTCACTTACTAACTTCTACACTTCATAAATGTGTGCTGAAAGTGAAATCGGAGAAATTTTCAATGGTAGAAGTATACATTGTTCTATCAAATTTAAAGCAACAATTATTAGGACGGAAAAATAAAGTTTTTTTGCCAAATCACCTACTTGCCAAACTACTTGCAAGCTGCTTTGGTACTTGTATAGCCTGTTTGGATAAATGAACGCAACACTTTGAAGATTCGTAAGCGTTTCGTTGGGTATTACTAAAAAAAAGAATCTCTGTGATCTGATGTTGTAAACTCATTAACTGTTTTCAAAAACAACGCCCTGATATTCATATGGATGATTCGGAACTTTTTGATGAAATTGTGTGCACTACAAAATATAGAACCAGTCAAAAAATAAAAGAATGGGAAGACGCTTCTGTTTCTATTGACAAACAATGGATCGAGCTTTTTAACCACTTCAAGAGTGAAAATATAACACAAAACAACAAAAATTGTTCATGTTTTTAGCGAGATGCAATGCTGCAACGGATGTGATCTTTTTTGATATGAATACAATTTTGACCAACGAAATAACTATTGTTTTAAGTATCTCCAAGATCGCCCAGATATTTTATGAATGGTGCACTTAATGGAAAAATATACCGCGTGAGTCAACGTTAGTGTAAAGTAAATTGGTGCTCTATTGCTAATTAAATGTATTTATCATATTATATAGCTCGTAAGCGTGCGCATTTTACAGTTATTCTTGACTACACAGACTACCAAAGAAGTAGCACAGGACAGAGTTGGTATTTTTTTAACGGAACACTTTATATATGCTCGATTTTTGGATTCTACGTGCAATTATAAAATTTTATTTATATAGGTTTAATGCATGTATGATTTAGTTTTTGAAATAATTCAAATTTTATTAAAAAAATTGTATTTCTATTATTATTATTATTGTTATCACTATTATTATGTACCATCTTGTGCTTTGTTAGGGACTTTTATATTTAGGACAAGCAAAGACCAAGCTTAAGTGTACGAAGAAGAAATATTAGAGATAAATGCTACAAGGTTTACAAAATATATGTTCAAACCTGCGAAACTTGCAATTTAAATATTTCACTTTTCCCAGACAGAATACCCTGTATATTTTTATGCTATGTTAAAGAGAATAAAAAACCACACGATTTTTCATAGGTATGTTCAATACCTATGTTTCACTGTTACTGAGTTATTTTAATTTCTTTTTATTCATTAATTAATGGTTTTTCTTGTGATTATTCGCAGTAGCCATGAATACAATTTCCCATATAACGAATATTTGACCAGTCAAACTGCTGTTGAATTTTGGTAGCCATTTAAGGTTATGAAAGTTTTGTGTTTAATAGTAAAATAATGGATTACTCTAAAAGTGAATTAATTGATATGGTTTACGTGTTAGAAGAGGCTCAAAAAATTGTCTTCTTGCTCAAAGGTTATACATAATGAAGAATCCTGCGCGAAAAATTTGTTGGATAGATTCGATTTTTTTGGCAGTGTGGATTATGTAAAATGCAAAGAAGTGAATAGACACACCAGTAACCAACAAAAAGAACTTGAGATTCTGCTTTATATTGAAGAAAACCCGCATTCCAGTAGTCGTTAGATATCAATATCACGTAAAACATCTCAATCAACTGTCAATCGGCAACTAGAAAATGTAAGTATCATCCTCATCATCATCACCATCATCATGCCTTATTCGAAATAGGATTAAACCTTTGCCAGTGGATTATTGCTCAACTTTCATGTTATATTATATTATGTTTTCTGACAAGGATACGTTTAGAAGCAATGGTGCTGTAAATCGTCATAATAATATCCACTATTAGGTATTAGACAATCACTAAATCAATTGGTTCATAAATATTTGGTGTGGCATTCGTCACAATAGAAATATTAGACCGTATTTGTTTAACACACCTCTGATAGGTCCTTTCTACCTTCAATTCCTACAAAAAAAATTACCTTACCTCCTTCATCTGCTTATTAACTATAAACGAAAGAATATGTGGTTGCAACAGGAAGGTGCACCTCTGTACTACTACTGCAAGGATCGTAAATTTTTATATAATAATTATCCTCAAAAATGGATTGGGCGTAGAAGTTCTGTCTTGTGACCCTCAAGGTCGTGTGGTGTTATCCCATTAGATTTCTTCTTATGAGGTTATATTGAAGGACGTGTCACGTTTCCCACTACAAAAGAAGATGTTGAAGATAGGATACGAGACGATTGTCGAACTGTAACACTAGGGATGCTGGGAAACGTGAGGGAAAAGATAATTAAACAACCAAATTTATGCATTCAGCAGAAAGGACTTGTTTTCGACCATATTTTAAGAAGAACTCATTAGTAACTGTAACTTGAGAATGTTCGTTTATTTTATATCGTTCTTTTTATAACGTAAAAACAGTAAGAGATACGTACAGAACATACTTATCAATAATTGTGTGGTTTGCAAAGTTTCTCTTTAGCACAGCGTAAAAATGTACAGGGTGTTCTATTTGAGAACAATTATATTTTTGAATTTCAAGTTTCGCAGGTCTGAACATATACTTTGAACGCCCTGTACCAATTATCTCTAATATTTCTGTTTCAGGACATAGGCTTATGCTTGGTCTTTCCTTGATCCCAACACAATAGTTTTCCTAACAAAAAAAAAGTTGGTACATAATAGTAAGGTTATACCTGAAAATGCGATTTTTTGGATAAAATTCGAATTATTTCAAAAACCATAAATTTTACATACATGAAACCTATACAAATAAAGTTTTATAATTACACGTAGAATCCAAAAATCGAATGATATACAGGGCATTCCGTTAAAAAAGTACTAATTTTGTCTTGTGCTGCTTTTTGGAACGCTCTGTATAGTCAAGAATAGTTTTAAAAGGCGCACAATTACTAGCCATATAATATGACAAATACGCGCCTCTTTACTTTACTGTCTTTGATTCGCCCTGAAGAAATATACAAATGAGTAACGTTCCACTCGCCATTTAATTAACTAGTACTTTTAAAAACCGAAATAAAATACAGAATTGAATAGTTTTTTTATTTATTTTTTTGACACCTGCATTATGACATGGGATACCTAATAGCGTACTATAAAGAACCTCTACATTTGTCACTTAGACCAGAAAACATAAAAATCAGAATTTTGTATTTAATTTAAAAGAAATTACTCCCTCTCCTTCCCCTTAATGACGGTGTTTTTTGGTAGCCTACAAAGTCTACGGGTGATGCGTCCATCTCCCGTATTTCCTTTTTACATAAATGGTCACCTTACTAAAGGTGGAACTACATTATCAAATTGTAATAAGTGTATATTTAACATAGCAGAGAGTAACAAATGAAAGTAGAAATTGTAAGTACTATTTGTACACACAAGTTCCGTTTATCATTTTTTTTTTTAATACTAATGATGTTTGTGTCTTCGCTACATTATTTATTTGATAAATAAAAATTTGAAACTACTATTCCATTTTAGAAAACAAAACATTCGAATAAAATGTTACACCTACTTGAGGAAAAATTCGCCTAAAAGGTTTTGTATGCACTTCGGCTTAATGATCTTTTTCGAATCGAAAATTTAGGCCGAGGCGCAAGCAAATTTCAGATGGGGCTTTGATACACTCATAACTATTTTTATCTTTGTTTGATTATATATGATACTTTCAATTTGTAGTATTTCCATCCATAGTATGCTTAGGTGACAAGAAGATGTTGGGTATTGGGCGACTTCCACTCAATGTAACCCCTCGAAGTGTCTATTGAGCAGAGAATGTATGTGTTCAATACTTTAATGTAGGGGAGGGGCTTCATGAAAGGGACATTTTTTTTTTAAATGGTAATACTGAAATTTGGTTCTGAATATCGATATTATTTTTAGATTACTACAAACACACGTGTAATAGATGCTATCTGAAGCAGAATTAATTTAATTTTGCAGTATTTTAAAAAGTAACACTTGAATATTTAACATTCTGTCATTGTCCCTTTCATTGTACTGCGGTGTACTGAAAGGGACACATTGTAAGGTTATTTTGATGCACCGTGTATGTATAGTATTTTTATAACGTATGTAACGTGTTTTGAATGTAGCTGAAGTGGGTTTGCATGAAAAGATTTTTTTTTTGTTGGTGATACGACACTGGAATTTAAGGAAGACTTGGTGATCGTGTGAAGGAATATTTGAATACTGTAGAAAGATTTTCGTGTTGAAAGCATTAAATTTGGTTGAGAAATGTTTTGAGTAAATTTTTATTGATACAGCACTGGTAAGACTACTAGTATTTGCTACTGTGTATGAAGGAATTTGGACTAAACATATGGTTGTATACGTGAGTTTATGATATATTGATATTTTAGTAATGTACAGTAAGGAATATGGATGAAAATTTTTGCTTGTAGAAATTTTTGTGATATGGTGCAATTATGGTAAATCGATGCATGTTCAAGAAAGAAGTGATAGAATGTGATTAAATGGTCTAAATTGTGCGGAAATAGGATTCGCGCACATGCTAAATTTGCATAGAAAGTTGAGATACAATCTGGTTAATCTACAATATGAATGTAATTACAATTGATGATTTCTTCGGAAAATTTCCAGTAAAGTTACAAAGTAGTTCAAGATGGCTACGTTTATTTCGCATCGTTGGCGTCTTCTTCCACGTTGGAACCTTCGGCATATCAAAGAGACGCACGAAATACACGGTTGGGATAGATGAATTTTGATCTTAGTGCGAATTTATTGTGACGTATTCGCAATATGGCGGGCAAAATGCCAAATTTGAGAAGTTAGTTAGAGATTTTAGATAGTTCGAGCAGAGTTTGAGTAAGGGTCGCGCGCGTTGGTGTTTGCATAACCATTAGAATGGTTAGTGTGGGAGTTAATTTGTGAAAATTATAGTTTTAGCAGAACATGTATAGCGACTGCATAAACCCATAAGGGGATAACTCGTATACACATTCATAAATAAATAATTTAAGATATTGTGAGTTGAAGGAAAACATTAGTGATTTTATTCAAAAAATAAAAAGTGCTTAGGCAGATTAGAAGTTAACACAGCAAATATTTTGTTATTAGTGTTCAATTGTGGGACGTGTGACCTAATATTATTATAAAGAAAAGTGAAGGTAACCATTTAAGTAACCAAAATAAAAGTTTGTAAAATTTAGTTAAGATATTGGTGACCATCTGAATATGTACAATCGTTAGCAATACCAAATTGATTGTATAAGGGCAAATAAGAACCTTACTGTGTATATGGAAGGAACCATTTTTCATTATGGAGCACGTTTTGAAGGGCAAACATCACAGCATACGGTGTTAGGCTAAAGATCCCCTATACCAGGTGTGCGAGTAAACAAACCATAGACACTGCGTTACTGACTACTACAGCCGTGTGCGTAGTGCGAATACGGCAACCTCTTTTGTTTTGTGCATAGTGCATCTAAGAATTTAAAAACGATTAACGAAAGCAGATGATATGGACTACAACTACCACACCGAAAAAAGATTAATTAATGTAACACGTAAAAATTAGATTTAAATTTTGTTGAACCAAGACAAGTACGGTTATCTTTTAAGTACTTTTTTTTGTTATTGTTGCGTTAATTGTTTTTAGTGTTTTTTAGTTTAGGAATTGGGGAATTTTAGTCTTAACGTATTGATGAGTATGGTGGTTGCTGTAAACCATGCCGTTGCATATATTTACATGCGAATTTGTCAATATATATATATATATATATATATATATATATCGACTGTTCAATTTATTTTGTCGTTTATTTGTGTCAGTTGTGTGCCTAACTGGTTTCACCTTTTGATAAGTGAAATTAGTCCCTGCATATTTTTGAATTTAAGGATCGACTGGAAATTCCGTAATGAGTCAGCTCGATCACAAAATTTCATTTTAGCTTTAAAATATTTTACAGTCAAGCGAAGCAGAGCGCTACTAACAAAGCACTTATTATTTTTATTCTGCATAAATTACAGAGTTGAAACATTAAAGTTTAAACCTACTGATTAATGTCTAAAGACGATTTTAAAGATAGATTAGTAATAAAATATAGCGATATTACTGATGATACCAGCACTAATCGTTCTATGTTTGAATTATTCAGCAATTAACAAACATTTCGATAAAAATTTATCATTAAACCGATTTCGTTTATTTTATTTAGAATTTTCTAAATTGGGAATATTTATTTAATTCAAAGTTGTATAACAGTTAGAAATATAAATTTACCGATATACGAGGGATACTTAAAAGGTATTCAAATTAACGTTTTATGATTTGGGAATTTTCATTTGTACAGGGTGTGTTCAATAAGTTTCCGACGACCCGTGTATTTGTAAATTTTTGTTAAGCTTTTGGATCAATTTATTTTGAAGTGTGATTAAATTTGAAGAGTGAATTGTTTTACTGAGTAGGATGCAATTCTGTCTTCCACAGTCATGCAGGATTAATTCAACATCCCGTCTAATAATATTAATTTTACCAAAATTTAAGATTGTGGTGGTCTAGAGACAATTTTTCCCGAACTAAGCTTTGTGAGTTGTAGATTATTGGTAAGTGTAAAGTGTTTAAAACTACTCTTTAATCATTTTACTCCTTATATCGACCACGCCCATTTCCACTGTAGATTGTTTGGCAACCCCCTTACTTCGGTAAACCTACACGACGCCTAGTGCGGTTTGGACGTGTAACAACATCAATTCTTTAAAGGGGCAATAATTATTAAGAATTAACTTTAATATTTAAATTGTAGTAATAATTAAACAAAATTAGGAATTTATAATGCACTAAAGTTAGACAAGTCAATAGAAAATGAATAAACGTTTGTGCTCACTTGCTTCTTTGGCATTGATTCGGGTTTGGCAATTTCATAACAATGTCTTTTTTGTTTATATCGGCTATATCGTCCTTTTCGTGAAAAGTAAAATTATCTGTTTTGCATGATTTTTTCATGAACTGTACTTGATATTCACTTTCAGAGAGCTCACTGAGGATCATACTGACAGCATGGTTAAATGAATGCTTCTTCTTCAATTGAAATTTAACAATAATGTAACTCCCTACATTTATGCTGGTTAAATCTAAATCTTTCTCGCTGTCGCTAGAATCCATCCACGTTTCACTATAATCACTATCAGCATAACTCACAGATGCTTCTTCGCCGCTACTTTCTTGAAAAATCTTCTTTTTTACACTTTTTATTCATATTCGAGATGATTGTGGTTTATTCTGTCGGTTTAGCTGATTTTCTTTTAAGGCCTCTATTTCAGGTGTCATTGTCATGATTGTCGAGGAACCACGTTTTCTGCTTCTTCTCGACAGCTGTCGTGAGGCATTTGCCTCAGTATTGTCATGATTCAAGTCTGTATGGGGGTTCTTACTTTTATTGTTAATTTCTTGATTATTAGGGAATTCGTCAGCTTCGTCTACGCGCGAACTTGTTGATAAGGGAAGATTCGTAACATAAGAACTTACGAAATCAGCATCCGTGAAATTATTTGAATGAAATGGATGGATTCCTGTTTTATTAAATCCCGATACAATTGTTTCAATCGTGAACGCTTTTTTATAAGCAATCTTTGCAAATTGTGGCACAGTACAAATTGTTACGGTCTGTCCCGGATTACTTATCATCCAATCATGCATAGCTCTTTTATAAAAACTTTTAAGTCGTCCGTACACCGTTACATCAAGCGGTTCCATTCGCCGGCTACAATGTGGAGGAAATGTTAAGATTATGACTTTATTTTCTTTTGCACGTAAAATTACTTCCAAACTAATAAGTGTCTCATGATTATCCATGAGTAGTAAAACTGAAGTTTCCTGGGAAGGCTTTGCACGCTCTATGAAATATTGAAATGATCGCAAAAATGTTCATTTGTCATCCATCCAGCTTTGTAAGCCAGGCCTAGACTTCCAACAGGCCCGTTTGTCAACATAAAAGGTTTGTAGTGAACCCGAGGGAAAAAAATCAGGTTGTAGAGAATTTCCTGTGGCAGACATAATAATAAGCATCGTTACTAGCTGTCCACGTTCCGCAGAAGTAGCTTGTCCCACCTGTTTCACACCAGTTTCAGCCAGCACCTTTACAGGGTCACAAACTGTTAGAAGCCCTGTCTCGTCCAGGTGTATATACGGTCTGCCGTAATTTGATATTTATCCAAGACCATTTTCAAATTGTAAAATGTAGCAACTGTAGTTTTATTAAAACTACTTGCACGAGCCAAACTAGTTTTCTCTGGACGTCTAAGCGATATCTCCAGGTGTCGCTTCATAAAACCTTTACATATATTTTACTTCAGATCACAACCATAAAATACATAAAATTATTGAAAGGGACACGTCCCTTGCAATAATTGTTCACAACAAAATTACATGGGAACGAATTCTTTGTAAGTTGATTTATTGAGTACTTTAATAATATACTGTTGCGAACAATCTTCAACAAACGATAACAGTTTGAATGCTAGTAGAATAAACGAACGTTTAATACTATCAGAGCCCTCTATTGGCAGCGAGAGGAGAATATTGGTCAAGTAGATATTCGTGAATTTTTTACTGTCCCTTTCAAAAACCATCCCTTTCATGAAGCCCCTCTCTACTTGTTATATTTCTGTTGGATTCCAACGTGACCAGCATGTATCAAATCAGGTGAAATAAAATATCTCATCCTTCAAAACTTTCCTGTTACACTTATCTTTCCTCTCACGAGCACTTTTATGGTGGTTTAAAAAATACAATCGTTGACTTGCTGTTTTAAATTGTCTTAAGCCAAATAAAAGAAAGCGTTTAATATCCTTCATAAATAAAATTACAAAGTTACAATAAAATTGCTAGTAGAAATTGTGTGATATTCCTTTTTTAACCGACGTCTAATGTTTTAAATACCAAAAACATGTCTACTTGGTTTTGGTACCCCTTTCTTAAATTTGTCTTAAAATCAATAAAACAAAAATTCTTCTACATTTAATAAATAAAATTACAAAATTCCAACCATGTTGTAGTTAAAAATTAAGTGATGTCTTGTTTGTTAATCAACCTCCAATTTTCTAAAAGATCCTTCGATGCCAAAAACATTCGAACTTGTTCTAGGTACTCCCCTTCGTAACGTTTCATTGGATTTCAATTTTTCATCATGTAGAAACCATTCCCTGAAACTCTCAACTTTTTTTTTCCATTCAACTAAACATTATGCAATAAAAGTGCATGTATTCAACAAATATTTTCTAACTTACTGGTTAATTTTTTCAGAGAACCATTGCTTCCCCCAAACTCTTCCGGAAATAGATGTTGAGGTAGCTTAGTGTACACTTTGTTAATGTTACTCTGACTAAACATCTCCATCTGAAAAATTAATACAACAAATCAAGTAAATGAGGTGTTTAGTTATAGATTTGCAAACTTACTCTTTCCCTAATTTTTTTCGATGCGCACATTTTGAGTGTGTTATATGTATATTCAAATACTTGTGGACAATTTAACGCATAGGATCCCTTAATTCTAAGAGGAAATGATTCAACTATACATGAAACCCTTTTTGTTAAAGGAAGGTTTACTTGGAGAATATATTTAACAGGGAAATTTTTCATATTGCTGATACTTATTTTACCACTAACGGTTATATAATCATCCTCTAATAATAGTAAATCTGACACCATGAGAAACAGTTTAACGAAATTAACAATAGTCATTGTATCCGGATCAAGATTGTCTGAAAAGTTATACCAGATTATTCTACAGCCATTATCTTCCAGTTTTGGCAACGGAAGTATTACACTAGAATAGGAATACAGTAGTTTAAGAAAGTGGCATCGATACATTACCCTGCGTTTAAAAAAAGCTGCATTTCTGGTAATAACGGATCTCTATTCGTAAACAATTCCGGTACAAGCGATCTCATTGTATAATAACTATCAATTTTATTTTTTGTAGTTTCTAAACTAAATTTACAACCACGAAGAAACGATAACAATAATTGGTCCTCTAAAATGTAACGACAGCAATTAATTTATTTATAAATGGATGTTTTAAATTAATTTACCCATTTTAAAGTTTAAGTGAGGTTCTTTATCTATCCATTCTTGAATGCGTTCCATATCATCTTTAATTCTGCTCGTTACCTCATTTATTTCGTTTTCTGCCTTTTTCTTTAATTCTTGATTAATTTGGCGATACATTTTTCACCTTCATAGGTAGTGTTCGTATGCTAAAATAAACTAAATGCTAAATTAGAAAAATATATTTCCTTCGTGGTAATTATTAATTTGCATTTGAGTATTTAAAATACAATTAAACATATTTAAATATGTTTAGAATACATTATAAACTACGAAAGATTCACTATCAAAAATTATATTGACCTTTATAACTCAGAGGTTCAAACATGATAATCATCGTGATGTAGTGGCGTAAGTGCTTAAATGTACACGTGATAATAAAGAGGCTCTTCAGTTCTAGACAGTTTCTTTTAAATAAGTGTTCTTTATAATTATTTTGTTAAAAGCCTTGAAAATTAATTTAATTAAAAAATGTAATACGCGCGGCACATGATTTGTTAATGCAAACACAACGTTACGCTTTATGCATTTCATATTTGGAGTCCGTAGAGCGTTAGACACTTTGATGATTTCTCTCTCGGGATTATTTGTCGTTGAAGCTCCTCTGCTATTTTGCTGTCTTTGAGTTTCTTCCTCGTGGTCTCTTCCAGGTACGTTGTCTGATCCTAGGTTTGTGTGTATGCTTAATACAGTTAATAGATCTTTGATTTTTTCGTCGTATTCGGACTTGTCCATTATTATGGTAGCATTTTCCTTGTCAGCTGGTAGTACCATTATTTGGGTGCTGCTCTTCAGTTTGCCTAGTGCTCTTTGTTTCTCAATTTTTCTATTGAGTAAAATAATATAAAGATATTATCAAAATTTGCATAAAAACTGACTAATTCATTGAATACAATGCTTTGGATGATTGCGTTGGTAATACTCAAATGTCATAATAATATCATTATAGGTTTACTTTCACAACTTAAGAATGCCAGCTAATGTTTTATTCCTTTATTTATTCTGTTACAGCGCAATGAACACATATTTATGTTCACAGTATAAACTGAATCATTTAATCTGATCAATACACTCATTATTTCTTATTAAATTAAATTATTTCTTATTAAATTAGGTCTATAATTCAAGTCATTCAAGTATCAAATACGTCCACCAGATAATAAAATAGTTGTATCCATTGAATTATCTTCTAAACTAGTGAATGCTAGTGCATTACAGGACTTTCTTGCAAAGATATATATATATATATATATATATATATATATATATATATATATATATATATATATATATATATATATATATATATATATATATATATATATATATAAATTACTTATGCGGGATTGCTCCATAACTCCCTTACTATTACAAATACGAAAAAATGTCTTATATAAAAGTTGTCCACAGTCATAAAGTACACATTTTAAAATTATTTTCAGAAATGGCGGACTTCCGGTTACACCGGAAACTCACGCCAACTTCGTTATTATAAATAGAACAACCTATATAGATATATATATATATATATATATATATATATATATATATAATTACATTTTTGCATTCCTCGTTGAATTTAAATGTCACTTTAATAACCATACTATGGGTCTACGTCGAATTGCTTCTGAGTTATTTGACGTTCTGTAGCGAAAATGACATTTGCAGTACCTCCGATAACTTTCAATATCTCGAAGACGGATACCGGTAGAGAGATGTGGCTTTCGTTTTTTACTTCCGAAAAGGATACCGCATCATTCTCATTCATTGCCAAAAATCTTGCTTTTAGAATTCAATCATTTCTATCGCTCCGAAAATATTTTTTTTCAAACATCAATAACTTGACTTTTTTAAACGGAACCACCCATATTTTCTTACATCAGCGGATAGCAAATTAAATTTCCTTTCCATTGATGTCACATTATCGTTATTTTGGAGTGATAGTTTTCGAGATATTCACATTTTTATCTAATTTCAGTTTTTATTGCGCATTGCCGCGATGCTTTTGAAAGCGTTTGTCAATTGTTGGCATGAGTTTCCGGTATAACCGGAAGTCCGCCATTTCTGAAAATAATTTTAAAACGTGTAGTTTATGACTGTGGACAAATTTTATATAAGATTTTTTTCGTATTTGTAATAGTAAGGGAGTTATGGAGCAATCCTGCTTACAGTGGCCGGCGTGTAAGAAGACGAGGAGCCGGCGCATCGCGAAGAACTACGGCGGTTGCCGATTATAATAAAATACTAAGCAGTGGCGTATTACATTTGTATGTTTAATTATATGTATATTGGAAGAATGCGTATGAAGATGAATAATTCCAATATTTCCATTGGATAATTGCGTTGGTAATATTCAAATGTCACATAATAATATCATTATAGGTTTACTTTCACAACTTAAGAATGCCAGCTAATGTTTTATTCCTTTATTTATTCTGTTACAGCGCAATGAACACATATTTATGTTCACAGTATAAACTGAATCATTTAATCTGATCAATACACTCATTATTTCTCATTAAATTAAATTATTTCTTATTAAATTAGGTCTATAATTCAAGTCATTCAAGCATCAAATACGTCCACCAGATAATAAAATAGTTGTATCCCATTGAATTATCTTCTAAACTAGGTGAATGCTAGTGCATTACAGGACTTTCTTGCAAAGATATATATATATATATATATATATATATATATATATATATATATATATATATATATATATATATATATATATATATATATATATATATATATATATATATATATATATATATATATATATATATATATATATATATATATATATATATATATTATGGATTGCTACATAACTCCTTACTATTACAAATACGAAAAATGTCTTATATAAAGTTGTCCACAGTCATAAAGTACACATTTTAAAATTATTTTCAGAAATGGCAGACTTCCGGTTACACCGGAAACTCACGCCAACTTCGTTATTTTAAATAGAACAACCTATATATATATATATATATATATATATATATATATATATATATATATATATATATATAATTACATTTTGCATTCCTCGTTGAATTTAAATGTCACTTTAATAACCATACTATGGGTCTACGTCGCCATTACTTCTGAGTTATTTGACGTTCTGTAGCGAAAATGACATTTGCAGTACCTCCGATAACTTTCAATGTCTCTAAGACGGATACCGGTAGAGAGATGTGGCTTTCGTTCTTTACTTCCGAAAAGGATACCGCATCATTCTCATTCATTGCTAAAAATCTTGCTTTTAGAATTCAATCATTTCTATCGCTCCGAAAATAATATTTTTCAAACATCGATAACTTAACTTTTTTAAATGGAGCCACCCATATTTTCTTACATCAGCGGATAGCAAATTAAATTTCCTTTCCATTGATGTAACATTATCGTTATTTTGGAGTGATAGTTTTCGAGATATTCACATTTCTATCTAATTTCAGTTTTTATTGCGCATTGCCGCGGTGCTTTTGAAAGCGTTTGTCAATTGTTGGCATAAGTTTCCGGTATAACCGGAAGTCCGCCATTTCTGAAAATAATTTTAAAACGTGTAGTTTATGACTGTGGACAAATTTTATATAAGACATTTTTTCGTATTTGTAATAGTAAGGGAGTTATGGAGCAATCCTGCTTACAGTGGCCGGCGTGTAAGAAGACGAGGAGCCAGCGCATCGCGAAGAACTACGGCGGTTGCCGATTATAATAAAAATACTAAGCAGTGGCGTATCACATTTGTATGTTTAATTATATGTATATTGGAAGAATGCGTATGAAGATGAATAATTCCAATATTTCCATTGGTGACGCGTTTTTTAACATTTGGTTTTCATGTTTGCATAATAGGCATCTATCCTGAAAGTATGTAGGCATCTCTCCCATTTGTCTAATAGGTAACTTTGAATGTATTTTAATATACACTAATAAAAATGAAATAATGAAAGCATTAGGTACCCATTAGAAAATTGTCTTAAAGACGATTAGAGGGGAAAAACATACTTATCTAAATAATAAATTTATAAGCAGTTAAACTGAGAAGTTAGTTATAAATATGGTTGAAGATAGTGACAGTGATTATCAGTTTAGTGATTTGAGTGACAGTGAAAATGAAACATTTTAGACAATATTACTTTAGTAATAGGTATCAATTATGTGTAATGTAATAACATATTGATTTTATTAATTTAATTATAGTATTACTTCCAGTATAGCTTTTAATTATAATAAATTGCGTATTTACATAAAATATGGTTCATTGAATTGCTTTTAATATACCATTAAAATATACATTATGCACCATGTGACGCCTCTGAAGTAAACGAACGCGGGAATTTGAACAACATCATAAAGTCGTCTTTCGCGCATAGGCGAGCTCGTCTTCTTACACGCCGGCCACTGTAAGTGGGTCACCCTGTATATACATACTGTATTTTTATATATTTAAATAATTGCTTACGTAAAGAGATATTTTTAAAGAACCTCTAATTAGCTACGCTTAATTATTTTAATGACAGTAAAATAAAATAACCAATATATACCAATATACATATATATATATATATATATATATATATATATATATATATATATATATATATATATATATATATATTTGAAATATTCAGGTGTTCCAGAAATATTTAACAAAACGAAAAACTGATCCTAATACACCCCCCTCCCCTCGCCGGGACATCCAGACATCATGGACGATCTTGACGAAGCTTGGTCAAAAGTTGTAAAATGAGCTAATAAGTCGATTTAGCAGTAGTGAAAAAAAAAGTCGATTGCGTAACCTTCTATACCTACATCTGTATATGTAGGTTGAAAGTTAAAAATAGATATCTAGCTTATCTTTCAAGATAACTATGGACTGTTTCATATCATTTTAAAGCAAATTTCGCTCCCTTTCAAATAAAGTAAGAATATGTGTATGTTATACCAGCAACACGAAAAATATTTTCATCAGGATAATATCATTTCGTTAGCGCAAATGAACAAAGTTTATTTCCAAAATCCCAAATTAGTAACCAAAATAGTTAGAAAGTTATAACGATATCAATATTAAATATTTAAAAATTCATATCTCCTATACTAGTAGCTTTAAAAGAAGCAGGTTAGTTGCATTCATAAGAATGGCTGGTTGCCTAGAAAATATACAAAAACAAAAAAAAATGCTTGCAGAGAATTTTGAATAAATCAATTTCGAATAATTGCTTAAGTTTGACCCCTTAAATGTAAGTAAATTTATACCATAATTTATTATGTAAAGAAATCTCTTTAAAGAACCTTTATTTAACTACGCTTATCTATTTCCACATCTTTTATATCTTGAACGGTAATAAACTGCTGGCCACTCGAACTTACACAAAGTGATTTTTAGGCAAAATTTAAAGTGAAATATTTTCAATAGGAATGCAAAATTTTAACGCGGCTTGCAAATTTTAAGAGCTGGTTTTTTTTTCGAATTAAGCTGCGTAACGTACATTTATCGTAGGACCATAGGTTTATTATATACGTGGTGATCAATGAAGTCATGCAAAGAATTAAAAAGTTTGTATGAGTGAAATTTCCGCTAAAAATTTTTTTGGTCATTGCAATATGGTTCGTTACTAAGGTAACATCAATATCTCTAGACGTTTTTGTCAGTTTTTGGATTACGCCCTTAGGCCTGGCACACACTGCTCAACATAAAATTTGGGTAGCAAAATTTTTAAAATGCCATAACTTGACATTGCATTGACGGTTCTTGATGATTTTTGCCTTGTTTTACGTATATTTTCTATGGTCTAAGCATTTTATTTGAGGGTTGAAATTTACACATTATACCGGGTCGATAATAAACAATAACGTAGGGTACGACGCCCTCTAAGGTTTGGCATTATTTAAGTTTTTGTAAAAATATATTCTCACCTCAAGTTGTTTTTATTTAATGTTCTTCTCACTGTTCTGTCCGAAACTCTCACCCCAGTTTATTGTCTTAAAGAGTCATTCAGTTTTCTGCATAGTTTCTCTCATTAAAATTCTTTCGGTTCTTTGGTTTATTTTTTTTGTATGTCCACCCACATGCCCATAATTATGATCACCAGTAGTTTCGACGCTACGGTTCAAATTATAAATTGTCTTTCGCCTAACATTGTAAATGTGCGCAATTTGCTCTTTTGACATTCCTTCGTTGAGAAGTCGAATGCAATTTTCCCTTTCTGCCGTGCTTAAACGCCTCACATTAATTAAAATTTACAAAATTATAACATTGAAATGTGTCAGATTGTTTCTAAAATAATGTTAAGAGTTTTTAATTCCATAGCAACAAATTTTTTTTTCCAATGCCTACTTTGAAATTGACGCGTCGCGTAGAAATTAGACCCGTTCATAATTATGGGCATGGTATAATGTGTAAATTTCAACCTTCAAATAAAATGCTTAGACTATAAAAAATCTACGTGAAACAAGGATTCCAAATCCGCAAAACCATCAAAACAGTCAATGCAATGTCAAGTTATGGCATTTTAAAAATTTTGCTACCCAAATTTTATGTTGAGTAGTGAGTGCAAGGCCTAAGGGCCTTAATCCAAAAACTGACAAAAACTTCTAGAGATATTGATGTTACCTTAGTAACGAACCATATTGCAATGACCAAAAAATTTTTTTGCGGAAATTTCACACATACAAACTTTTTGATTTTTTGCATGACTTCATTGATCACCCCGTATATAATAAACCTATGGTCCTACGATAAATATACGTCCGAAAAAAACTAGCTCCTAAAATTTGCAAGCCGCCGCGGTGAAGAATTTGCATTCCTATTGAAAGTATTTAACTTTAAATTTTGCCTAAAAATCACTATGTGTAAGATCGAGTGGCCTGCAGCTTGTATATTTCTACAAACAAAAATGTATACTGTAACTGCGGCCATATTCAGTTTTGAAAGTTTTAAAAAAATGTAAAAATTGCATTTCATGCGAGTTATTCATGGCCTGAATACAATCTTCTATGTTAAAATTTGAAAATTAACCCCCCCAAAAGTTCAAACGCTAGTTTTGTCGACATAATTGTATGGGTGGCCTTCATTCCAAATTTCATCTCAACACACAGACACAGACACGCACGCACGCACCACACACTCGCGCGCACGCCACGCACACACCACGCACGAACGCACGCACACACCACGCACGCACGCACGCACGTACTCACGCACGCACGTACGAACGCACGCACGAACGAACGAACGCACGCACGCACGCACGCGCACACACACACGCACACGTACATACAAACACACACACGCACACACACACGCACGCACGCACGCACCCACCCACACACACACCCACGCACGCACGCACCTACACACACACCCACCCACACACAGACACACAGACACACAGACACACAGACACACAGACACACAGACACACAGACACACAGACACACAGACACACAGACACACAGACACACAGACACACAGACACACAGACACACAGACACAGACACACAGACACACAGACACACAGACACACAGACACACAGACACACAGATACACACGCACGCACGCACTCGCGAACGCTCGCCGCGCACCGCGCACCGAGCATCGCGCACCGCACGCACACGCGCGCACGCACGCGCACGCACGCATGCACACACGCACGCACCCACCCACGCACGCACGCACCCACCCACGCACGCACGCACGCACGCACGCACAAACGCACGCACGCGCGCGCACCCACCTACCCAACCACCCACCCACCCATCCACCCACCCACCCACCCAGTTACCATAGAACTCGTCAAATTAAAGATTTAAATTCAAGATAAGGTTTTTTTGGCTATGATATGTTATAGATTCGGTACTACACTGGAATACCAAGCTATAAGGCTTTCAATATAATATTTACAAAATCAGTTGAACCTTATATCAAAGTAGCACCACAAGCTGTTATTACAAATAAGTTCAATCATTTTTTGATTGTGTCAATAAAACTCGGGTTAATTTTAAATTTTACTTTGTTTTCTTATACATTTCATGTT
The DNA here is from genome assembly GCA_036346205.1 of Vesta saturnalis. NCBI lineage: Eukaryota > Metazoa > Arthropoda > Insecta > Coleoptera > Lampyridae > Vesta > Vesta saturnalis. The sequence goes on from JARFJB010000029.1 coordinate 164,191, forward strand.
AGTAACTATTTCTAGAATTTTCTATTCGACACTAAATGTAATGTACTTTGGACTATGTAAATTTATTCTATAGCCTTAAAAGACAAATTAATAAAAGCAATGCCACCTTGTTTTAAACACGCATTCGGCAATAGAATCACCATAATTATAGATTGCTTTGAAATTAAATTGGAGATAAAGTGCACAACTTGGTCTACCTGAAAACATCATAACTCTAGCAAAGTTCTCATAGGGATAACACCAGCAGGCTCGATATCTGATATTTCACAAACAGATGGTGGAATCACTTAAAGCCATTTGTTCTAGAATTTACCAAACTTCACATGGGCTGTGCAAGTAACAAAATACTTACACATTTCTATTGCAATATCATACAGGCACGAATACGTGTTCATAAAATCTAACCCAACTATAATATACACTAATAATATGTTCACTAAATAACTATGAAATATCTTAACACTATATACTAACACTACAATAAATCAATTCTCACGATTTTTTCTGGTGAAATACTCAAAAATCGCAGCAAAACACGTGGGCTCCTATGAAACGATAGGACAAGTTGTCCAAGATCAGCTGTTAGAGGTGAAGCTTGTGACGTCGTGTGACGTACTTGAAAATGCTTAATACTTGAAATCAAATAAGAATAAAGTAGAGGGCGCTTGAATTCAAGTTATGTTTACACTGCTCTAATGTATATACGGCGGCCAATTTCAATAACGGTAACAATTTTTTTCCGAAAAACTATGAAGATTTTTTTTCTTCAGTGCAAGAAATTAAACCAGTTGAGAATGCGCAAGCTTGTATTGCCATGATGAGCCAATGAACCGTTTAGTGACATAATATATATTTATTGCAATAATTCAAAATAATATTTTTAATTTAATAAAAAAAATTTTTAAATATTCCTGATGAGATAGACAAAAAATGATCGATACAAACACGTCTTAAATTTTGATATTTTACAAAAATCCAAAGTCAAAATGTCAGAAATGTCTACAGGAAAACAACAACGGACATCCAGACAACCAGACTGTGTGAATTCACATGATGAACTTTTGTTCATCGAAAATATCATTTCGGTATTTCACACAAATAATATATAACAAAACGTATAAGTATACAATATTCATGTAAAAAGGACCAGCAATCTCATGTGGTTAAATATCTGTATCCATATTTTCATCTACACTATCATCAGCCCAACTATCTGATCCTAGATTAATAATAATCGTCTCTAGAATATCTTCTACGATGTCATCTAAATTCCACATGCGTTGCTCTTCATCCAGTTCATGCTGAACGCTAGTTCGCCAGTGCTTTACAGTTACTGAATCAATTCCATCATTAAGAAGCTTTTTCACATCGCCAATTTTATATGTAGTGTTCTTAGAATGATGTTTCACTTGTGCCCATACCAATTCAATTGGATTTAAATTACAGTAATACGGTGGTAATCTTAATATGCTTCTTCCACTATTTCATCAATAACCTAGACATCAGGATGTGAAATGCGATGACTTTTCACCAATTCCAGTAATTCCAATTTTAACAAACCACCTCAACATTCATTGCCTTTATAATTAAGCCAATTAGCAATGTCATTTTTTCTCCAACTTTGTGTTGATACTTTCTCAGATTTTATGCTATGATAAGGTGCATTGTCTATTACTGTAACAGAATTTTCTTCCAAATTTGGTAATATACTTTCTAACCACTGTTTATACACCACTCCATTCATATCTTCATGATAATCTCCTCAAAATTATGATATGGTAAAGACACATAAAGAAATTACAAACCTATCAGTTTTTTTCGATTCAAAGATCAATAAACCCCCGTCAACATATCCTGTGTCACTACCAATATGAGCAACAATTAAACATTTCCCTTTGCCTGATGGATCCCTTATACTGTAGAGAGACCTTGAGGTAGTGCCTGCCCTGCAGTTGTTATTGTTCAATCTTGCCACACTTTAGTCCTCACATGCCCCGCATTAACCCACGTTTCATCAGTGTAATAAATTTTTCTCCCTGCACGATATTTTTTAATTGATGTTAAATATTTTCTTCTCCAAAGAACAATTTCAGGTTTTTCAATTAACATAGTTTTCCGTGATCGTTTGTCATATTTAAATCCTAACTTTAGGATTATTCGATATAACGGTGAATGGCTGAAGTTTGGAAGTGAATCGTCATTATTAATTACATTCATTAATTTTAGTACGGTTGATAATTCATTTCGAAAATACAATGCATGAACATGTCGTCGTACAGCAGTTTTTCCACTACGTCAGGACGCGTACACATAAAACTCTACGTGCACTCTCTAGGAATGACCGAGCTGCTGGGTCTGTGGTGACACGGTCTGCTTAGCATTCGGGAGGTAATGGGTTTGATTACCGTTACCGTCCACCTTGTTTGGGTTGTTTTCAAGGGCTTTCCTATGTTGGGAATCCATGATTGTGACTAAAGGAGCTTCGAAAGCTCAAGTGGCTGGCACTCCCCTTTGGGTAGGGAATGAAACACGTTGCCTTTTTCTTTTCCTCTAGGGAAATAAGATGGCCGTGAAAATTTATCTGATACCTCATATACTATTATCGGAATCATTTTATATAGACTAAATGCGCAACATTGAATGTTAATGTTTTCCTTGCGGAGTATTAATATGCTGGGCGGTTAAGACGGACGGTAAGTTTTAGTTTAAAGTGAAATATAGAACCGGATTTAATTAAGTGTATAAACATAAACAACACAACAAACACATATATACTTAGTGATGTAATATAAATCAGATAATTAATAAATAACGAAACTAGGCAAAGTTTTCCCCAAATACAATTATTTAACAAATTGTATTACAAACCTTTCATCACTAATTATATGCCGTTTATCATTTAATTAATATGCCGTCTCGTCCACAATCGGTAGATTAAAAAAGGGAGGATTCTATTATATTGAATTGGTAACACACCTGAAATGCCGCTTGTCTCTCAACTGCTTAGTTATTTTCACTTATGCCTAGTAATAAAAAATTATGTAAAAATTTAGATATATAATTAAATGAATTCTCGGGCACCATGTTATCTTTGACAGGAATAACAAAACCTATTTAATGAACATTAAAAACTTTCTAATAATAACAAATAATAACAATATGCAAAAAAGTTTATTTACCAAATTTATGGATAGTAGGAGAGGTACTAAAAGGTTTTAAAGCTAAGCTTAATAGATATAAAATTTACCACAAAAATTCCTCAGCATAAAGATTTCTATAGACAGCTTCCTGTGATTAAATACGGAGGCGGAACGGTCAATACAGATGAAAGCGTTTCTACATCTTCCTTTCTTATTCTGGATGTTTTATTGAATTAAACTTGCATTTTAATATTATATTATTATTTTTTTTCCGAAGAGAAACTTGTGTAAATAAGTTACTTAAGAGCCATTTGTAATATAAATATAAGTACGTAAAATAAAAGTGTAAAAATAGAAGTAAAGTAGAAATATTAACGTGTTTAAAAATTAAAAGGTGGTGGTAGTACCTAAAAACAAACAAATGCTTAATTTTAAACTACAATGAGAAAAAAAACAACTCACCATCAAAATATGATGGCACTAATATAAAACATTAAGTTAAAATCATTCTTATTGCTGTTAACAGTCAGCATTAACTGAATTACTCAAAAGCTTTCTGAATCAACCAAGTATATAAGTTTTCTTGCGTTGCGCTGTTACATAATATCAATCCAATTTTTTAAAGAGAGGGAATTAAAACTATTTATGTAATATTACACACAAAAGATATGTTCTATGAAATGCAATTTAGGTTGCGTTTCTCAATTTTACATGAAAATAATTAAAAAACTCCTCTAATTTTAAGCCAAATAAATTAATGATCTTAGATTAATGTATTCATTAATACAACTACCAAAAAAGGTTGTTACAAGTGGTTAATCTACATTTTAATAATTTAATTTCGTTACAGTTGGTATTTTTATATTTTTGAAATACGCATGCTGTTTCAGACAGTGCACCTGCTATCTTCAACCTCCGCTGCTGGATTATTCATCTATCTGAAGGATTAAAACAGTTAACGAATGGCATCAATATGAACTTCATCACGATTCCGAATAAAAGCATACGAGTTCGTCCATTCACGAAGAAATTCCCGATTTTGTCTTCTGATTCAGATTTAGAGAGCTTTCTGAAACAGAAGATTAATAACTATATTATGTTCCACATCAATATTCAGTTTACTACGACAACCGTGTATGTGAAAATGATCTTTGAATCGCACAAGGTGGCTTTCGAAAATAGAAAATAGCCTCGTGTAAGAGAGAATATACGTTGCATAGTTACAACAGTCTCAGATTAACAGTTTAAAAAAGCCGACTACGTATCGGGAGGATTGTTTTGTGTAATTAACACCACGAGGATGTATTTAAAAATTCTTAGCAAACAAAATTTGAAGGTCAAACTATTCAATTATTCAACATACTCTCCTCTTAATTGGATACATTTATCACAACGAACCTGCAACGCCTCTAGACCTTTCAAAAACAAAATTTATCTTGCTCTAAAACCAGGCCTCCAAAACTTCTATCACTTCTTCGTTGGAAGAAAATTTACGACCTTTTAGACTTTTCCTCAGACTAACGACAGTTTAGTCGCAGAGCACTTGGTTAGCATGGGTGTTTTTGGAGCGTACATAATTATTAGATATTTTTAGGTTAGTCAGACAAAAAAAATCGTAGTAGTACACGCAACTAGGATAATGAACAAAATTTGAGCGCAACGAGGTTTTAACCAGAGAAAGTTATGACTTTATGATAGAGAACCCTGTAAAGCTCGAACCGTCGAGAAGAGACAGTAAACAAACACCAGCTCCCAGAATAATTTCGTTTGATACAAGTTTCCCCAAATGCAAAACAAGCCAATCAAGTTGGCATAGAAAATATACGATATCTCGATTACAAACTGTGATAACTATCACAGTGTGATATTTATAATCCTAGACTAGTTTAATTTTCCTCAAAAGACTGTACAGATTATGTTAGTCAAGATTATGTTTACTATGCAAATAGTTTGAATATGTATGTTTTTCCCGACTTGTGCATACAAATGAAGCATGCAATTTATCAGAGACCAATTCCCAATAACAAATTAATTTTATTCTAGGATGTTATCGTTTTGCCCAATGAAACTCTAACCTGTCGCAAGTAAACAAATATACCAGTAGTTATGTGGACGAAAGCAAGTCGCGATCTTATCTTCAACAAAATAAGATACATTAAATGATTAATTATTGAAACGAAATAATACCTATCTCTGGTTCGTTGAAAAATATTTACATTCATTTCTATATAAGGTACTTAAATCTATGAGACTGAATTTAAAAAAAACCATATCTCGTGCTAAAGTGTGACCTAATAATATTTAAACAATGAATACAACCGGTATGACACAATAATTTAGTTCATACTACTGTGCAGATAATAACGTTTGTAGATAAGCAAAATTGACGTTAAACGCTATCAAAGCACTGGATGTTTTGTATGGAATTTCGGTTATAAACAGCCTAATTTAGATATTTTAATTTCACAAAGTGTAAACTAACGATTTTATCAAATTAGTATCAGTGACCAAGTAACACAATAATTATGAAGGATGTACAAATGCTAATACTTATTCCAACAAAGAAACTATAGAAGACAGCTCCACCACTACAGGTAAATAGTTCATTCAAAATTCGCTGGTATTATTAATGTACAAACACTTTTTTGGTTTATTTTTAGTATGGTGTCGATCCATGCTGTAGGCAGCTTCCGACATATGACAGTTTATCACGTAAATTCAAAGATAAAATTTATTAACGCGTGCAATAATGAAATATTCAGACTTTGTGGTGACCTATATTATACACTAAACCCTGCTTAGTGCAGGTGAGAAGGTTCGAATCGTCAGTAGCAAAAATGCAGCCAGATCCCATCATTGTAAACCCCAGTAACGTAAACCAAGTATGGAGAGTAAATCGTTGACTTCCGGACAGCATAAAGTTACTTCCAGACAAACGAAACATCAACAGCACAAAAGTAATTAAAGTAAAGCTACAAGCTATATACAAGTAGTCCACTCAAAGAGAAAACTGTAGTAAACAATTGAGAGCGAATCGAAGGAGCTAAATCCGAAGAGCTAAAAATACGATAAGGTAAGTAATTGTATTGTGATCAGATAACGTTGCTTTACCTCTTTATATTGAAGGCAAGCTCTGCGTTGTTTATTAACAAAATATGGTTAAGTATCAGTCGTGCGAATAGCGATTTAGTAATTTGTGGTGGCTCGACACTGAAAGAAATTGTGGTTTACCAATGAATGTAAGAAATGAAGATAGCATACTCTTTTGTGAAAACACGATTGTTATATCCACCAAAAATGCTATTAGTACCTGTTACAAGATATAGAAATACATTATATTTGAAAATTTCTCTTATAGAAACGATGATGCTGCGGATTAAATTAGAAAAAGAGAATTTCGTAAGAATGCTTCGCCCTATATATTGAACTACTATGCCCATTGAAACTTTTAAAAGTAATTGTAATGCAGTCCATATAGAAGACGGTACTCGCGCAACTCTTTCCCTAAACGATCAGCTGAATGCATAGGAGAAGTACCATACGGATACAGTAACTGGTAGAAAATTTTGGGTATCCCACATCAGTTGAATGAAATAAAGAGAATTTCTCTCAATCCATTCAAACTTGAGTTAATGTTTATATTTGTTGGTTACCCAAAACTGCATCAAAAGTTATGCTATACACATTATCCAATTTTATAATCATTTGGTTACATTGATAGGATTCATCTGGATTAAAGAACAGCACAGTAAATCCTTTCGAACCTGCAAATAATGGTAAAGGTAGTTACTAGCAAAACAAAGCATTTTTTGTTGATGGTACTTGCAAATGGATAAAAATTAAGAAATTATTTAATCCAAAAATGCCGATTTAAGAAGGCAACAGAAAGAATACCTTTAAATAATTCAAGCCGTAAAATTGAAAGAAATTTCATGGGAAGAATCGTAATTTTTACACCATAAAATAGATATTTTATTGATTGTCCTGCCTTATCACTTGAACCACATACATTGAATTAGTATCACTATCTCACGTATTTACGATCACAGGGAAAAAAAGGGACGCTCTGATTATGTTAAAACTTTGAGTAATGTAAAATAAGGGAATCAAACGATGCTCTATTTTGACCACGGTAGGAGACGGACAATAAAACAATTTTTGGTTTACCAAAAACGTCACAAAATCATAATGTGACAATAAGAGCCAGAGCTGAAAATACAATTTTTATTTCTTTGGACTCGGACTCGCATTAAACCCTACAAGTCGCAATATCTCTTTAAATGTACAATTATTTGAGAACTCTTTCAAATGCATTATCTACATTCCCCGCTAAATGGGAGCAACTATGCTACTGTATTTGCCCGAAAAGTAAAAGTTAAAGAGATGACTCACATAGAAGGCTTTCTTTGTAAAATTAATCGATGCTACTAACTTGAACGAAGCGTGTTACGACATTATTGTTGATAATTATAAAACTTTGTCTTTTGTTAGTTAAATCATTTTAATGGAACTTTATTATCATCATGTCATAACTCACTTTAATGTAAAAATCTGATATAATTCCACCAAATCTAAACCAACATTTTATGACCTCGGGTGCAACGGTGGAACCTTAATACATAGGAAGTTATAAATACTGTAAAATCTGAAATACTGAAACTGTGGCCGGACCTGCAACAAACAAAATACACCCACGTACCACACAAACATTAAAAAACAGCGCTGATGATAGCTTAGCTATTGAAACGCATTCGACGTTTTTTTAATTTTTGTGTCATACGTGGATGTATTTTGTTTGTTATAAATACTGTTGTTGTATAAGTGTTAACGTGGCAACGTTGTAGCGGTAGGTTAATCTTAATAATAAGGCCACGGCCGGCATTGCATAAAAATATAATAATAAACAGCCCTTGAGTGTTTGCGTTACTTTAAAAATATATCTTACAGTTAGTAAGATACGACATGGCGCTGTCGTAGAAAAAAAGTATTGAGAAATGAAAAGATGATAGTGAACATTTTGGGAGAATTTATAGGTTATACACGTGGCAGAATATTAAAATTAAGAATGGAAGCCAGGGTGTCAAAAGCGTTAAATTTTGAAGGGAATGTTGCAGAAAATTTTAGGAAATTTAAGCAAAATTTTGAAATTTATTTAAAAGCATCGGGGAAAGTTTAACGAACCTGAAGATGTGAAGTTGGCAATCTTTCTAAATTTAATAGATGAAGATGGGGTGGATGTGTATACTAAGTGGGAGTTTCCTGAAGAGAACAAAAATAAGTATACACCAGTATTGGAAGAGTTTGAGAAATATGTTAACCCTCGAAAAAATGTGTGTTTTTTTCAAGGAATCAAGAAGAGGATGAAATGTTTGACCATTTTGTGACTGATTTAAATAAGTTAGTAGGCACTTGTGAATTTAGCGATCAGAGGGGTTCTCTTATTAGAGACAGAATTGTGTTGGGGATAAATGACAAAAGATTGCAGGAAAGACTGTTGTCAAGAGAAGATTTGGATTTAACGAAGACTGAGGTGGAATGTAGGTCGAGGAAAATTACAAAAAACCAAGTTAAGATTGTTCAAAATGGCAATGTGTTAACAGTGAAGAACAAAATTTTAGACAAAGGACAGCCAGACAGAAACAAAAGAGAACATCATGCCCAATGGCCACAACGAGAAATAGTGCAACGAATCAGGGTGGTAGCAAACAATTTAAGTGTTTCAGGTTCCAAGAAGTGCATGGGCTCAATCAGTGTAAAGCTTATGGGCAAAAATGTAATAAGTGTGGCTTGTTGAACCACTCTACGAAGTCATGTAGACTTAGAAATATAAGGGAAGTAAATGAAGAAGATGCATAAGTAAATTTACCCATTGGCAATTTAGTCAGTATAAATAGTTTATGGTCAAAAAATTTTAAAAGGTGGTATGAGTGTATCAATATCAATGATGTAGTTATTAAATGTAAGTTAGATAATGGAGCAGAAGCAAACGTAATGTCGAAGAAAGTAATTGATAAATATTTTGTAAATTTTAAGGTTAAAAAGTCAAATTTCATTCTGCAAGGGTTCGGTAACACGAGAGTACTTCCACTAGGAACAGTAAATTTTAAATATACCCTTATCAGTTGTCAAGTTTGTCAAGCTTTGTTAGAACAGTCTGGAATTATAAGTAAACTAAATGATGAGTATTATATAATATGGGTATTATACAATACCCACCACTGACGAAATATGTGTAAGATTATCAGGCAGTTTTTCAGTAATGGATTTAAAGGATGGGTATTATCAAATGGAGTTAGATGACGAATATAGTCATTTATGTACGTTTAGTTCAATTTTTGGTTGTTACAAGTTTAATCGCTTACCGTTTGTGTTCCTTGCGCACCGGAGTTATTTCAGTTGATTATGGAAAAAATGTCTGAAATTCCAAATGTATTAGTGTATTTTGATGATTTATTGGTGACGACTGAGAGTGACATAGACAGTTAGTGATGAGAAGGGCTCAGAGCTTAAATATAAAATTTAACAAAAATAAGTTTCAATATAAAATGGGAAAAATAGTCTTCATGGGTCATGAATTTAGTAAGGAAGGTATGAAACCTGATCAGGGTAGAATCAAAGCAATACAATCTTTAGAAAGTCCCAGTACGGTTAAGGAATTGCAGAGTATTTTGGGCATCTTATATTATATGAAACGTTTTATTCCAAATTTTTCAGAAATTACTAGTTCTTTGAGGGAGTTGTTACAAAATGTTTGAACTTAACTGGTTGCCAGTGCATGAGTAAGTATTAGAAAATATTAAAAATATCATCTCGAGAGAACCTATGTTAGGGAATTTTGATAAAAGTATGGAAATAAAGATACAAGCGACTTAGGAACAAAGCTCAGGCCTGTGAGTTGTGTCTCACGAAGTTTAACAGTGACTGAAAAATCATACTCGCAGATAGAAAAGGAGCTGTTAGCTATTGTATTTTCAACAATAAAGTTTCATCATTACATTTATGGTAGACCTGTTAAGATTATAACTGATCACAAACCTTTGTTAAGCGTATTAAAGAAAAATGTAGGTTAAGTAGCATCACCGAGACTTCAGCGCATGAAGTTACAGTTGATTAAATATATTATCACATTAGAGTGCTTAAGAAGTAAGCATATGTTTATTGCTGACCTGTTGTCCAAAAACTTTGTTACTGATCTTGTTGATGATGACACTGAACTCAATGAAACAATACATTCAGTAGAAAATCATATATATTTCAGAAGTCAAACGAAAAGAATTTGAGGTAGCAGTTCAATGTGATAGTGAGGTACAGTCGTTAATAAAGTTTAATCAGATAGGATGGTCCTCTTATAGTAAACTGTCACCGTATTTAAGAGCAGTATGGCCATATAAAGAGGATGTGGTCTATGCAAATAAATTATTATTTGTGAATGATAGATTAATTGTACCTAAAACATTAGTTGACTATATGCTTGGATGGTTGCATCAAACACATTTAGGCATAAGTAAAGGTGTTGCGAGAGCTAAGGTGAATTTGTATTGGCCGAACATGAATAAGGAAATAGAGGTGTACATTAAGAAATGTAAAATTTGTAATTCAAAAACTGAAATTGCAAGGAACGTATGATTCCTCATGAAATACCGGAAGGTCCATTTAAAAAAAATTTCAAGTGATATTTTTGGTTATGGAGGTAGGCCATTTATGGTAATAATTGACTATTTTTCAAATTGATTAGAGGTCTTGCCAATGGCAGATAAAACATCAATTAATGCAATTAGTAATTTTAAAAGAGTGTTTGTGTCATGTGGGTACCTAAAAAACTGGTAGCAGATAACATGACATATGGTTCATTTGAAGTAAAAAAAATTGCTAGAGAATGGGGATTTGAAGTTGTTAATAGTAGTCCATATTACCCAAACTCGAATGGTCTAGCGGAAAAGGCTGTTAGCATTGCAAAAAGTTTGTTAAGAAAATCAGATGATTTCTACTTAAGTTTACTTGAATATAGGAATACTCCGGTGTTGGTTGTCGCTAGCTCAATTAATGATGGGTAGAATGTTGAAGAAATATACCGATTGTGGATAAGATGTTACATCCTGGGAATAATAATAATGGGGATATTAAAAAAAATTGAAGTGAGAAGACAGTATGATAAGCAATATTATGACAGACACTCTCGTATCAGAACAGATTTTCAAAAAGGAGAAAATTTAAATTTGCAAACATGGGTACCAGGAAAGAAATTTAGTTATAGTCCTAGGTCTTATATTAAAATACTTATCTTTTTTGGGATTTTTTAATGGTGTACTTTAAATTATACAATCTAAACGTTTCGATAACACTTACAGTGTATCTTCGTCTAGTAGTAATGTAAATAGATTAAAAATTGTTAAAGATGTAGTAAACAATTTTGTCAAATTTGAAAAATTCAAACATAAACACTAAGCCTGCTATTAATGATAACAGTTTTGTAGGAAACGTATAAGCCAACTATAAAATTGTAGTAAAGACATAACTAGGTCATTAAAATTAAATATTGTTAAACTGCCTCAAAGATGACAAACCAGAACACTCTCTACGACGAAAGCTAACAATGAAATTTGCCAGCCAAAAACACATTTAACAAAATTTAATCGAGTTATGATGTAAGTGTAAAGTTGTGAAAAACTTCAATTTTAAAATGATAGAAGCATTCACAAATCCAAACATTACATCAAAAAATAACCCAGTTAAATCTAACAAAGAGATATCTTTATCAATAATTGGAAGTGTTATTAACAATGAAAAGCACAATGCAGAACGTTCTTTGTAATTTTTAATTTCAATTTAATTTCAACTACTTATGTTAAATTATAGTGCTGTGGAAATTTAACATATAATTGATAAAGCATTTGCTTCAAGGTCTAGGAAAAACACAGCAAAAACCTAGACATACCAAAAGTTGAAAACAAATTAAAATCAAGGCGTATCATTATGCTCTTTTTAATTATAAGATGCCAAAACCTATTTAAACGGAGATTTTCTTCTTGTCTATTAAAATTATTCGGGTGTTTATATATTTCAATAGCTTCACGTTGCAAACGAACATAATAATGGGTTTGTCTTGACAATATTTTCATATTGTCAAATTGAATGTCATGATTTAAATTATTCAGGGCATGGTCAGCCACAGCAGACCTCTCTGGTTGACCCAATCTACAAAATCTCATATGTTCTTTGCGTCTTGTATCAAAGCTACGTTTTGTGGTCCCGATGTATACTTTTCCACATGAACAAGATAACTTATACACTCCGGAAGATGATAAAGGGTTTGACACATCTTTAGGTGATCTTAAATGTTCTTTAATTTTTCTTGTAGGTTTAAAAATAGTCCTAATGCCATGTTTGATTAGGATTTTTCAATTCTATTTGTAACATTAGCTATAAAAGGAAGAAAAGCAGTACCAACATTAAGAACTGGTTTTCTTTAAGGTTACGCCTAGAAGGTGTAATAACATTATTAATATCTGTAATAACAGATATAATAATGTTATATAATAAACATTAAAAAACCAAAATTAATTAAATAATTTTCATTGTAACTTATATAGTAAATAAGAATTTATATGAATTGTATAGGTAATATTCATATTAGAATTTTACATGAAAATGTGATAACTTTTAAAATTTTATAGTATTTTCGTTATTATGTGTAATAATGTGATATATGTTTTGAATTCAATTGTGTTATAGTATTATCTAAGATGTGAATAAGTGTGTTATGTGATGGTTATGACTTCTTAGTGTATCTTTAATTCTTTCAATAGTTTTATGTAATTTATTACTCATGATATTGAGTTTTTTAAGATGTTTTAGTAACGTAGCAAGTATGAATGTGTTATTTATATGTTTAATTACATCATAGTCTGACGATATGGTATAGAATTAATAATAATGGAATATACGTTATGAGTGTTATATTTAAATTTCATTCTTAATATAAATTAAAAAAAGAGCATAATGATACGCCTTGATTTTAATTTGTTTTCAACTTTTGGTATGTCTAGGTTTTTGCTGTGTTTTTCCTAGACCTTGAAGCAAATGTTTACAATTATATGTTAAATTTCCACAGCACTATAATTTAACATAAGTAGTTGAAATTAAATTGAAATTAAAATTACAAAGAACGTTCTGCATTGTGCTTTTCATTGTTAATAACACTTCCAATTATTGATAAAGATATCTCTTTGTTAGATTTAACTGGTTATTTTTGATGTAATGTTTGGATTTGTGAATGCTTCTATCATTTTAAAATTGAAGTTTTTCACAACTTTACACTTACATCATAACTCGATTAAATTTTGTTAAATGTGTTTTTGGCTGGCAAATTTCATTGTTAGCTTTCGTCGTAGAGAGTGTTCTGGTTTGTCATCTTTGAGGCAGTTTAAAATATTTAATTTTAATGACCTAGTTATTCTTTACTACAATTTTATAGTTGGTTTATACGTTTCTCAAACTGTTATATTAATAGCAGGCTTATGTTTATGTTTGAATTTTTCAAATTTGACAAAATTGTTTACTACATCTTTAACAATTTTTAACTAACATTACTACTGACGAAGATAACTGTAAGTGTTATCGAAACGTTTAGATTGTATAATTTAAAGTACACCATTAAAAAATCCCAAAAAAGATAAGTATTTTATTATGAGTGTTAATGGTGAAAGTTTACATTTTCTAGGTCTTATATAGTTAGAGATAAGAATAATGGAATTTATAGGCGTAATAGTGTGCATATTAGAAGGCTTCTTACTGAGCCAAACTTTAAAAGTAATTATGATCTTGATATTGATAATAGTTGTAGTAGTAGCAATATCAATGGTGGTGATTATAGTATTAAATCAAGTGGTGACTATGGTAGTGAAGTGAGTGTGAAAGGAACTCTAGAAGAGTAAGATTGCCAGTGCGTTTCAAAGATTATGAAATGTATTAACTTGGTAGGAAAGGAAGATGTTGTATATGTGTAAACGTGGCAACGTTGTAGTGGTAGGCTAATCTTAATAATAATGCCATAGTGTACGTTGTATAAAAATATAATAATAAACAGCCCTTGAGTAGTTTACGTTTCTTTAAAAATATATCCTACAGATAGTAAGATACAACAATTGCAGTTTCCCAACACTAGACGATATCAAAACAAGAGAAGATATTTTAATGGACGAAGAGGAAATAATAGATGAGGACACAAATCATGAAGATGAACTAGATGAAGAAGAGATATTTTCGTTGTTATAAAATAGTCCGTTTAAAAGTGTTGTGAATATCACGTTTATTTCTTGTATGTGTTATCATGAATATTTGTATTACATTTTTCTTTTAACGTTAACTTTTTTTTCTGTAAAATAATTACCTTAAATAAAATTTCTACGAGTATTAGAATCTACTATTATTTAACCTTACAGCTGTTTTGGTAGCATTCTAGTTACAAGTAAGTTGATACCTATTTACATCTCACTCATACGTGATGCTAAAAATGCTAGAATGAGCACAATATTTGCAACAGTTTGAGGTAAGTTTTATGGTGACAGTGGATCGCGTTTGGCCTAATTATTAATTTATGTAATGGTGTCTGCTCAAAAATGCTATCTCGCCGATGTGATTACCTGTAACGGAAATATTTCCGTACATGTTTGTGGTAATTACAATCTGGCACAAAATAGTATATAAAAGTATAAGTGCATAAAAACACGCGCGATTTTTCGATATATAGAGTAAGTGTTTTAAAGACCAGTTATCCACGAATACTTTACGCTATTTTTCCTTATTGGTGCACCTTGAAATCATAAATACTAGTATTATTACTACAAAAAATGGAGATAAGAACTAATAATGTAAAATATGTAAATAAAAATTAATATATCTACAATACTAACTGTACTTTCTATTTTCATTTATAGAATTATAGAATTTATAGAATTAAAAGTGTTAAATAATGTTTAAATAAAGGTTTTGAATTTGTTAGTAATGTTTTATGTGATATTACAAGGTACTCCTGCCAGATCAATAATCAAAAAATTGTCATTTAGAATTCACGTTTCTTGAGTTGTTGATGTTACCATGGTAACTTTAACAAACGCGCATTTTTTAAAGTTCGATTTAAACACGCTAAGGCGTACTTTAAATACGTAAAATGGGGCACCAATAAAACAAATTATATTTAACGGGTTTTATAAAAATTCTTACAAAATTTGGGTGACCACAACAATGTGGCAGACGGAAAATTACGATTTATGTTATGTATGACCTTTCTGTTTATAAACCTTGGGTACCTTATGAGGCATTTTTTTTCACACAAGCTCTCGGTTTACAAGAGTTTTGTTGTTTTTTATTAACATTAATTGATGCAGGTATGTAGGTACTTATTCTTTAATGGAGTATAAATAAAGTGGTGGCGCGTACTAATACAAAGCCTATTACGACACGTGTGAAAATTTCAACATACAATACATCGGATGAGAGTGGTAAAAAAGATGAAAGTAAGGTTAGCTTCCACCGGGTAAGTAAAGTATAAAATATCTAATTAATGTGACATCAAGTTTTTTTTCAGATGAACCAAGAGAGAGATCTATAAAACATACTCATAAGT
Organism: Vesta saturnalis; assembly: GCA_036346205.1. Taxonomy (NCBI): domain Eukaryota; kingdom Metazoa; phylum Arthropoda; class Insecta; order Coleoptera; family Lampyridae; genus Vesta; species Vesta saturnalis. Next base: position 179,956 of record JARFJB010000029.1, read on the forward strand.
CATATGGGAATTCAGTTCGTGTGACGCCAATTCTACAGTGGTAAG
>JARFJB010000029.1:185000-245000 GCA_036346205.1 Vesta saturnalis
ATCGACAGGAATGGAGTTCCTGTGCGTATACGTAGTGGCCATGCCGCCACATGTGTATGAGGAAAACCCCCTGAAAAAACTTCATACAAGGCAGACGGTAACGGGAATCGAACCCATTACCTCCCGAATGCTAATGATAAGCTAAAATATCAAAGGAGTACTCATATAAGGCCGGTTCTGGATCTATTCAAGGTCAGTCGCTCTTTGGTGGTGACCTTGGAAACTCCTTTGAAGGATGAATGCCTATTGACTAAATGAATTGGTCAAGGTTGTCTAAGTGTCCTAGTTATAAAATCAGATACAAATGGTGGTGATCTAAACTAAAAATGGATCATTGTAAATTGTTTTTCAATATTACATGCATGCGCACGTGTTTTTTTAAGGTTAGGGGTTTCAAGGATGCAGCTTTATAATAAAAGGTTTCCTTGGGTGCGCTTCATTCAGTAAATGGTAACTTTTCATTAACAGAAGTGGCGAAAGTAGTACGCGCTAAGCGAAGTGAAAGTAAAGAAAAAATATTAACTATAGAAGAGAGAATGAAGAAGCTGGAATAATTAATAAAAATATCTGGTGCGGAACACCACACGTCGTTCCAACCTACAAAATGAAAATAAAAGAAATGAAATAACCTTAATAACATTTTTTGCAACATTTTTTATAAGAAGCTAGATACAAAAATTGGCAACATTGTAAACGTAAAAACAAAAATCTGTCAAACAGACGTTAAGAGATACTAAACTAAAAGAAATGAAATAATTTTAATTTCAATTTTTTTCTGCAACCTCCCTTTATACATTCATAACGAAAACAGGCAAAATTGAAAAAAGCAAAACAGGAATCTATGTCTGGATGGCGTTTAGAACTTCATGTCAGATAGAGATCCATAGCCCGCTTCTACAAATATATCGATAATACGGATTCGGCATATTCAATCACATTTACTTAATTTTTGTGTTTCTTACATTAACCAACCTTGTAAAGAAAATTTATGTACGAGTAAAATTAAATTTTCTTTAAAAAATACGTCTACACTTTCCTTATAAAATCAAACGTTATTCAGATATTGAAACAATTTGAAACAACATAAATTCCTCCTTACGATGTCTCTTGCCGACAAATTACGCACACGGACACGCGCACCTACACGCACACCCACACACATACACCCGCGCACACGCACACACGCACACGCACACGCACACACACACACGCACTCGAACTCAACAACGCAAACGCTCACACATACGCAGACGCACACGGATTTGCAAACTGACACGCACACGCACATGAACTCAAGAAAGGCACACGCACACGAACTCGAACACGCACACGGACACGCACACCGGCACCCAAACGCGCACGCACACCAACACGCACAAGCACACGCCCGCGCACACGCACCCGCACACGCACGCAAACGCGCACGCACACACACGCGCACGCGCACACGCACACGACCACTCACACGGACACGCACACTGATACGAACATGAATACGTACACGAACACGAACTCAAGCACGCACACGCTCACGAATACGCAGACGCACACGGGTATGCAATCTGACACGCACACGCACACGAACTCGAACACGCACACGCACAAGCACAAGCACACGCACATAGACACGCACCCACGCACCCACACGCACACACACGCACACGCCCGCGCATACGCACTGGCACAGCACACGCACACGCACACGCACACGCACACGTACACGCACAAGAACACGCACACGCACACGCACACGCACACTCAGACATACTCGAACACGAACACGAACTACAACGCGCACACGCTCACGCATATGCAGACGCACACGGATACGCAAACTGACACGCACACGCACATGAACACTAAAAATACACACGCAGACTAACTCCAACACGCACACGCACACTCTCGCGCATATGCACACGTACATGGGTACGCAATCTGACACGCATATGCACATGAATACGAACATGCACACGCACACGAACTCGAACACACACACGCACAAGCACGCGCAGCCAAAAGTACACGCACACGCACACTGACACGTACACGAATACTAACACGAAATCAAAAACGCACACGCTCACGCATACGTAGACGCACACGGATACACCAACTGACACGCACTCGCACATGAATTTGAACACGTACGCGCACACGAACTCGAACACGAACTCGAACACGAACACGCACACGCTCACGCATATGCACACGCACACAGGTACGCAATCTGAAACGCACACGCACATGAATGCGAACGCGCACACGCACACACACGAACTCGAACACGCACCAGCACACGCACACCCTCACGCACACGCACACGCATACGCGCACCTACACCCACTCGCACACGCACACGCCCGCGCACATGCACACGACACGCACACGCACTCGCACACTGACAAGTACACGAACACGAGAACGAACTCAAACACGCACACGCTCACGCATACGGATACGCAAACTGGCACGCACACGCAAATGAACACAAACATGCACACGCACATGGGCTCGTACACGCCACGCACACGCTCACGCATATGCTCACGCACATGGGCACGCAATCTGACACGCACACGCACATGAATACGAACACGCACACGAACACGAACTCGAACACGCACACCTACAAGCACACGCACATGCACACGCACACGGACACGCACACGCACGCGCACGCGGACACGCACACGCACACCCACACGCACACGCACATCCACACGCACACGCACACCTACACTGACACGCACACGCACGCGCACGCTCACAAGCACACACACGCACACGCTCACGCATATGCACACGCACACAGGTACGCAATCTGACACGCACACGCACATGAATGAGAACACGCACATGCACACGCACACGGACACGCACACGCACGCGCACGCGGACACGCACACGCACACCCACACGCACACGCACATCCACATGCACACGCACACCTACACTGACACGCACACGCACGCGCACGCTCACAAGCACACACACACGCACACGCTCACGCATATGCACACGCACACGGGTACGCAATCTGACACGCACACGCACATGAATGAGAACACGCACATGCACACGAACTCGAACACGCACACGCACAAGCGCAAGCACACGTACACGCATACGTACATGCACACGCACACACGCACCCACACGCACAAGCACACCCACACGCACACGAACACGCACACGCACTCGCCTGCGCACAAGAACACGCACACGCACACTCACACGCCACGCACACTGACACGTACACGAACACGAACACGAACTCAAACACGCACACGCTCACGCATACGCAGACGCACTCAAATACGCAAGATGACACGCACATGAACACAAAGAGTATACACGCACACAAACTCTAACACGCACACGCACACTCTCACACATATGCACACGCACATGGGTACGCAAACTGACACGCATACGCACATGAATACGAACACGCACACGCACACGCACACGAACTCGAACACGCACACGCACAAGCACACGCACACGCCACGCACACGGACACGCACACACACACACACACACGCATACGGACATGCACACACACACGCACCCACACGCACAAGCACACCCACACGCACACGAACACGAACACGCACTCGCCTGCGCACAAGAACACGCACACGCACACGCCCTCACACTGACACGTACACGAACTCAAACACGCACACGCTCACGCATACGCAGACGCACTCGAATACGCAAGATGACACGCACATGAACACAAAGAATACACACGCACACAAACTGTAACACGCACACGCACACTCTCACACATATGCACACGCACATGGGTACGCAATCTGACACGCATGCGCACATGAATACGAACACGCACACGCACACGAACTCGAACACGCACACGCACAAGCACACGTACACGCCACGCATACGGACACGCACACACACGCGCGCGCAAGCACGCACACACGCACACACGCACACACGCACACACGCCCACACCCACACGCACTCACGCACACATGCACACACGCACACACGCACACACACACCCGCACAAACGCACACACGCACACACGCACACGCGCGCACACGCACGCACGCCCTCGCGCACGCACGCGCACTCACGCACACGCTTGCACACGCACACACACGCACACACATGCACATACACGCACACACGTACACACACAGCACACACGCACACACACACTACACACTCACACACTCACACTCACACTCCACTCACACACTCACACACTCACACTCACAGACTCACACACTCCACACACTCACACACTCCACACACTCACACTCACACACACACTCACACACCACCACATCACTCACACACTCACACACTCACACACTCACACTCACACACTCACACACTCACACACCACACCACACACCACACATCACACACCACACACTCACACTCACACACTCACACACTCACCACACACTCACACACTCACACACTCACACCACTCACCACTCACCACTCACACATCACACTCACACACTCACACACTCACACACTCACACTCACACACTCACACACCACACTCACACACTCACACACTCACACACTCACACACTCACACACTCACACACTCACACACTCACACACTCACACACTCACACACTCACACACTCACACACTCACACACTCACTTAAGTGTGGTACCTTCCAATGAATTTTATGTAAGGTTATTGTTGCATCAACGTCACCAGAGTAGCAGTTTGTATCGCTTCTAGATAGAATTAAAATCACTCTTGACGCATATTCACAATTAATTGACGATAATCCTCCATTATTCCAAATAGTGCTTTAATGTACTGTAAAATACTTTTCTCCAGTTTGCTGATCGAATTCTACTTGTAATGGTTCTCCATTCTTTGGTGTCCACCCCAAATGACCTAGTGCTTTGCTCTTACTTGCTGTATAAGAAATATATCCCTGAAGTGTAGACGGTATGCTTGGATTTCTGCAAACTCCACTCTTTGACCACCTAACTCATAATGAATTTCTTCGAAAAGGAAGTTGGGAAAATTATGGGATAAGTTACATAATAATAAGGTAAGTTCAGCTTACCTTCTGTGTACAGACAACTATAGTAGGTAGCCGTAATTAGATCTTGACTTTGCATTAGAATCGGTATTTTTTCGGACAGTCCATATTTAGAATATCCATAAGGAAGATAAGTGTGAATATCCGATTTAATTATAGTATCGTCAAAATTTATGTTTAGAAAGAGGTTTAGTTATTCGGCCATTGTCGGTGAGAAGCTTTAAACCAATTGATGTTAAAAAGTTATTCTCTGCATATATTAACCGCCATGAAGGTTGGTGGCTAATTAACGACTTACTGTAGGGATGATGTCTTTTATATGGAGCCTTGAAACATCCAACTGGTCCTTGATTAATTCTCAGATCCATGTTATTTTAGTTCTACGCGTACTGTGAATGGTTCACCTTCGCCCAAGTGTATTAGTTTGCCGTTTTGATTAGTCAAATTTATTATTAAATTAATAATTACTAAATATTGACTATTGCTTGGAGGTTTGCCTAGACGGTCACCTGGTGGAACTGAAACATCAATCTCATATAGTACTTTTGCAGGTATCCCGTTTCGATAAGATCATCTAATAATGTTTCACTCTATTACTTGGTTCTAATATTTTAGACTCAAACCCTAACATGCGACCAATACTATATTCTTTAGTAAAATCCATCTCAATAAACTGTTTATCTCACATGTAAGTGTATTGTTGTTTGCTCAGATAAACCTTTCTGGTGGTATTTTAGATTTTAGATAATCGCTAATTTTATCTAACTCATATAGACCGTGTGGAATATTAATGGCTAGCAAATAAGATGGATTTATTCTAAAATAAAATCTATCGTTGGTATTGCAACCGTAAGATCCATCCAATCCGATAACGTATTTCTTCCCCAAAGCTAGTTCTATCGGTGGATAGAAGTTGTAGCTCGCTGTGGCACCAACACCTTCTGAACTGAATGTTATTAACGCAAGTGAGAAGATTTGATGTATCGATTATTTACATAAAAATTTTAGGCATAGGTTTCCGCAAATAATTGTATTAAATTCTTGACCTTCGTTGTAATTATAATATATTTTATATCACTGAAAGTTAATTGGTGGTCGAAGATTACCGAAACTATCATAGTTCCATAACTTTTTACTTCGCTTTTTGTAACAAATCCAATGCGTGCTGCTTCCTCTTCGGCCATCTACGTTAATCATTCCAGATTCATTTTTTCATGGTAATTTAGGTATGCTATCTCTCATAAAAATATCCTTAAACTAGAGCACATTTTTGGTGTATTTCTTTAAATCAGGGAAACGGTTTTAGGTGCACCGCACCACCACCAGATTTGTATGGTTTAAAGTGCTCCACTTTTCGCATTTACCGAGCCTGTAGCGATAGACTCCATCATGCGTGTACGGCCCGATGCCTCTTCTTCAAATTTTTTGGCATTTTTAGCTTCGTTAACTGTGCTTTCAGTTCCTGATGCGCCACACGGTAAAGCACCGACAACCGATAATCCTGCAAATAACGGAATAAGAAATTGCAAAAACACTCCTTGTTAGGGAATTACTCCTAAACTTTTTAACACACGTTTTGCCTTTGAAAGCGCCGACTTTATTGCGTCTGTGAAATTTCCGTTAGATTTAATTTTTTTTTTCTTGAGTGCAACAAATCTCCACCATTGCATAACGATTTCTTCTCTGATTGAATCGACTGTTGCACCCCATTCCCTACTTTCCTTTGCTTCATCGTGCTACCTAGTGATATAATGTTGCATCAGTTCATTTAAAGCGTTCCCAAGGTTTTTCTTCTAAAATTTGATATGTCTACTTTCTAGTTCTCGGTAATCTCTGTAACTTATCATGAAGTTTGCATTGAGCATCTAATTGATTCATATCAGGGTCACCGGGTGCGAGTCATTTCTCTAAACCACAACACTGGTAACCAGGTAAATGCAATTCAACCGGAAGTTTATTCATTAGAGTACTCACTAATCAGCTGCACTATTTCGCTTCTTAGCTAACATTATTTACCTAGGTGGATAAAGCAGGGTATTTATAATTCACAAATCATACCTACTTATTAATATTTCTTTGTTTAATAAATGCTATTAGATAAGCAGAATAATAATGCAATATAGTGAATTAACATTATACTTAGCATTTATAACATCTTCAATGTCTTTATAAATGTTATCCTTACTAATAAGGAATTCTTTCTCACGAAAATGAGGGTAGTTAATAACTTGTTGTAAAACCTTTCATAGAAACATGCCAGTTTGTAAGGTTCAAGAAATTCCAACCGATAACTTAATATATCCTTTAAGTTGAATAATTCTTGTACACTATGAGCATTGTAATAAACATCAAGATTGGTTGATAGAGATAGAAAGGAAAAGGCCACGTGTTTCGTCCGCTCCTCAAGGGAGAAGGCGGGCTGCTAGAGCTTTCCAAGCTCCTTCAGACACAATCTTGGATTCGCAACATACATACGTACAGCATGGTGGGAATAAGGGTAGGTGTGGTCAGCATAGGATCGGAAGGAACGGGTTATGGTTCTGAGAGGTAAGATACTACCCCTGTATGCGCCTAAATATCCGGAAATGGTGTGCGTATACGTAGTGGCCATGCCGCTATACGTTCGTGTGTGTGTGGAGAACCCATTACCTCCCGAAAGGTAAGCAGATCGTGTTATCACAACTCCACTAACTCGGTGCAGATAGAAATTCATAACGTTGATCATTGCTGATTGGCTGATTATTTGTACACTTACGATAAATCATCTTTATGTTGAAATGATGGCCAGTCAGTGTTAAAAGAATAACCTTCATCTTGTTTCTCTTGATTTTTATTTTTACTACTACTACCGTCACTATTTTGACATCTCCAAAAACACAATTAAATTATTATTCATATTGTTGCTGCGACTATGTGGGGTATCCACATATAACGGAGAACTTCAGAGTTCTGATCCTTCAGAAATGATTTTATTGCTGCTTGAATTATAGTTAGATACACATCTCCAACAACCTTCCGACACCGAATCTTCAAACGACCCAATATCTCGAGAGAGCCATTATAGACCTAACTTCCGTAATTACGGAGCGGTCGATACCTCTGTACCACTAAAAAAACATCGACACTTCCCGCAAACCGCTCCCGCAACACATTGTGAACTGGATCGAAGAGAAAAGACGAATCTATCGTCAATTCTTGCAATTCAGGGACCCGGCTCTCAAGAACGAATAGAATCGCCTTAACGCCTTAATTAGGCGAGAAGCCAGCAAACACGACGAATACAGGGCAACCTAATCTCCTCTGACCAAGGAAAGGACGATTTCTTTGGTCACCACCTCAATCCAATTTGCAATCCCCCGATGATCTCCAATTCGATAACTGGTTCAAGGCACTCCTCGAGGGTCGCCTTGAATAATTCCGCAACCTTAACCTTCCTGAAGTCCAGCGCGATATCTAGAATCCTTTTTATGCCCCCATCACGCCCGACCAGGTCCACGCATATTTCAAAAAAGGAAAAAACTCTGCCACAGGTCATGGCGGCCTAAATCGTAAAATCCTCCGTCATTTACCCGACCCAGCCATCCGATTACCCTTCAACATCTACAAGCAACGCCTAATCCTATCCCACTTCTCGACCGAGTAGAAATCGGCCTCCATCGTCATGATTCCCAAACCCCACGCCGACCTAACCTCACACTCCTCCTATAGACCAATATCCCTCCTGAGTTGCCTCGGAAAAAGCTTTGATCAGATTTTAGCCAGGCGACTCAGGGACCACCTAGAATTTAACGACCTTCTACCCAACAGCCAATTCGGTTTCCGTCCCAACTGAACGTCTCACGATGCCTTGTTGAAGCTGCTTACAGAGACCACCAGAGCATTCAATCACAAGTAATGCAATCTGGCCGTGTTTATGGACATTAAGCAAGGATTTGACAGGGTCTGGCACGCCGGTCTCCTGCAAAAGATTCGTAACCTCAACATTCCCGACCCCTTCTCCAACTCCTACCCTCGTACCTAACCAATCGGTCAGTTCGGGTCAAAGTAGGGAAAACCTTCTCAGATCCTTTCCAACCCACAGCAGGCGTACCGCAAGGTTCTGCCTTAGCCCCGATCCACTATATTACCTTCGCATCCGACATTCCCGAAGTCACACAACCCGGAGTAGTCGTTGCGCACATTGCGGATGACACCGCCTTCTGGACGGTTAATCGGAACAGCAAAACGGCCTCCCGCCTCATATCCAAAACCCTTCGGAACTTCTCCAACTGGGCGAACCGGTGGAGAGTCTCTGTCAATCCCACCAAAATCCAAGAAATTCTCTTCCGACATCCTAATTACACCGAAGATAGGTTCCCAAACCTTGCCTCCAGAAACGTTTCCCTCGCCCTAAATCAAGAAAGACTCCCACTCCAACAAAAGGTCACCTACCTAGCAATACTCTTTACTACAACTATCAATTGGCTCCCCGATGTACAAAGAACACTAAACAGGATAAGAAACCGCGCTAACCAACTGGGCGCCCTCCGAGGTAGAATCAGAGGTTGCCACCCCAAAATACTACAACACACTTACAAACATATATTTGCCCTGTTATGTATTTCCGAACACCCATATACACGAACATAAACCCAAATTACCTTTCCTCTATTGCTTCCTGTAAACGCCGAATACTCAGACGCATACACGGGTTACTTTTCAGGTACCCTAGCGACCTCACAACACAACACGGAAACATACCAACCAACCATCACACACAGAATTCAAATACTACAGAAAAACTTCGCACATAAAAGAATCTTCAGCCACACTATCCCTACCAAATAGATCCTTACAACACCCTACAACTACCGTTTTCCCCAATTCCCACAAAGAAAACCTAAAATAAAATTGAAACATCTCCCCGCGATCCTTACACAACTCCTCGACGACCTCCCCGAGGAGATAGAAGATTCCCTTGACAACATCCCATATGTCCTCCGCATCCCCCCGTCTATTCGATCACGACCCAGGAGGAAACCGGACGACGAATCTAATAATCACACTAAGAACGCTACACCTCACTAAACAAGACACACATTTAAGTCAATTAACGAATTATTAAATATTAAATAAATAAACCTTTTTTCTTTTTTTACACCAAAAATAAGCACATCTCGTGATTGTAAACTATACAATAACACAAAACATCGCAATACCAACAAACATGGATTTACCAGGGCTGCAGAGAAGAACTCCTGAACAGTCTACGAATAAGATATATAAGCTATAAATAAGTAAATACTAACCATAAGCATGAACATACTAACAAAAAAATAGTAAAACTGTTTCAACGTCAGTTATGATTGCAGAAAAATAATTTTGTGGTTGCTATGATTGTATTAAATGAAAAGCCTTGTTATTGCTGTAGAACCTCCTAGTTTTAAGGTATTTGAGCAAATAATGGAAAATACTTAAACATCAATCAACTTATTTGTTGATTATAATTTACAACACACTCAGTGGATTAATAGCGATTTAGGTACTTATAATGGAGTTTTATCCACCGCCTTACTAGAAATTGTGAAAACAGCGGCACTAAGTGATCCATTTTGGATATTTAAACTATTACCAATTAAACAAGATTAAGAATACTTCTGGGAATATTTTAGATTTATGTTTTTCGAATTCTCGCGGTATCTTCGTTTTTTTAGCTTAAGACTCGCTTTTAGAGTGTGATAAATATCAACTAGTAGTTCAGGCTGAAATAGTTAATCTATCTATTGCAGAAAAGATTTCCTCTTTGACTATGTTTATAATTTTAAGAAATCTGATTAATGGTATTTGTTAAAAATTATTATTAATTTTATTAAATACATAAATAAAAAGTTTTCCTCGAGTAGGATTTGAACCTACGACCTGTACTTTGCTAGAGTATTTGTTATTTACTTAACATACAAAAATTCATTTGCGCATAATTCTGTTAATTGGTATAAAATTATCTATTTTAACTTCTTCTCGATGTGTACTTAACGTGCAATTCCTACATTCAGTGTTGAAAAACACTGCAGTAGTTTACATGTCTTCAGTTGTGTAATTTAACTAAAGCCCTGTTAATGTTAATAATTTTTTTTGCCAAAAGTAAATAGGTATGACATCTATCGACATGTAGCCAAACTCTGTACTATGCAATGGTTGTAAACACCAATACTTTAAGTTAGTTTACGAAATTCTCGTAAGAGGGCAAGGTTTAATGTATCAAATAACCAATAGGAAAATCGTTTATTGAACATACATTGAATAGATCACAAATTCGATTTTGATAACAAAAATTTTCACTTCAAATTGTTTCGGATTCTGGTAAAAGATTTCAAAACAATAGGAATTCCTACCAAATTTTCTTTTTCTATTGATCGCAAACTTTGCGGATTTTAAACAAAATTTATTAGTGTCCAATAAGGGGGAACGGGACCCATAAAATCGTTAGCAGGCTCGTTTTTACATTTATCGCACGCCTTACAACGTAGTGCGATTAGATTGGACTATCTATCGATTTGGAGAGTTAGTAGGAAAAATTACTTTTCTTACGTACCTACCTTTTCCTTTTTAGCAAAATAGAAACCGAAAAATAAAAGTAACAGGAAACCTTATTAATCGTCACATATTTTGAGACTGACTTCTCGGATAGGATCATAAATTGGGTTACATGTAACTACATCTAGTTCATGCGTGCTGTTTAACTATTTGCGTGCTAGTGGTTATATTTTCCATTTATGGAACTGATGTGGAGTAACCAGCGTAATCTGTTGGAATTAACAGGTCAGATTAGTTCATGTTTTATTTCGTATACATCTATGACTTCCTCGTTATACTATAACTCATCTGGAGTGATACGAAGGTACTAAAACAACAATTGATTAGTTATTAACTAGAAGTACACACTATAAATATACATACCTACGCTAACTAGTTGTAAATGCAAATCTCAACGTACTATTAATATTCAACACAGACACAAAATATTTTAGTACTTCATATGACGTTACTGGCAACATTATTCTTGCGGGTTTCAATATTCATTTTGGAATGCAAACCACATCGTTGATGTAGGTCGAGTTGGCGGCCATTTGCATATCTACTACTGTTCAGAGGCCGACTCCTCACTTGATAAAGATATAAATGTTTAACACCGTTATGCAGCCGTTATTGTAGGACTGCTATCAACTTGTTATTTGCTACTTTTCATTTTGAATATAAACTGACTTTATGATAAAACTCACTACTTGCTACTTCTCATTGTAAATATACTTGGACTTTTGTATTCAATATAAGTTACTAGGGTCACGATTCAACTGCTATTTCATACTTTAAGATAAAACTCGCTATTTGCTATCTTAACGCACTGTAAATTGGTCTGACTATAGGTGTATCATTCCCGTGTAAAGGTTACTTCAAGTAGGTAAGATTGGAGACTTTTGGGACACCACCACAAAAACCGGTTTTCCACATTTCCAAGGTTGCCACAAAACCAAGGTCCCACCGTACCAAGGTCAAAAAAGCGCAATGTGTGACCTACTTACATATCATTACCACAAACCCACGGTCACAAACCCCGATTTCCTGTTCCACAACTACAAGGCTATCTGTGCGACATATCATTACCACAAAACCAGGGTCACAAGCTCCGATTTTCTGTTCCACTATTACAAGGCTATCCGACCACGCTTTCCTGTTCCACAACTACAAGGCCATCACTGAGACATATCATTACCACAAAACCAGGGTCACAAGCTCCGCTTTTCTGTTCCACTATTACAAGGCTATCCGACCACGCTTTCCTGTTTCACAATTACAAGGCCACCTCACTTGTATGTTTATTGTCCACTTGTATGTTTTTTTTTGCTCACCCACAAAATAAAAGAAGAAACGATATGTTAATATATTTAATTGATTTAGACAGACATGTACTAATTTATTACTCAGATATATGATTTTCTTTAGGAATAAAACATTTTGGTTTAGTACAAGTGCAAAAGGTCCTCTCCACTTCCGTTTCAGTACATCTGCGCGGACGTGGTGCGAGGAGCTGAGCATAAGTGCAATGTGGTGCCCATCGTAGATGTTCCTGTAACGGATTGACATCTGGCTGCCATCGGTTTATTCTAACCCACACATGAAACATTCAACCGTATCGTCTGAAGATGTGGAAATGAATCCTGCTGCAGCAAGCGATGAGGGTGAGTGAACTCCAGACCATGTTCGATACGTTAGTAAGCGTTTATCGAAACAGTTGTAATACTGAGGATAATAGAAGTTTGGGTCACACATGTTAACATCAGCGAAATCAGTAAGATACTGACAGGAAATAATGTATTCTATACAATATATACAACAGATATACAATATGTACAATATGTACAATAAATAAAAATAGATATATAGTAAAAAAGACTACTCGGCTACGTAGCACACCTCATCACACAGTATACATGAGTCATCATCGTACACATCGTATAACTGTGAGAGGCACCCTACACGACGAGCACCAATAATATTCGTACGACAGGTGGTACCGCGCAGTCCAGCGCTCCATATGCATATGATGGTCCACTACGCGGTAATCTCCTGGTTTCAATCGGGCGAAACAGCAATGACACAAATTCATGAAGTCCACCAGATGGTATCGAACATATATTGATACAATATGGGCATATGCTGTTACACGGCTTGCCGCAAAGTGCTCGCGTATTACCTTGCTCATTTCGGTATACCACGCTGAATTCCACTGAACCAGTTCATAATTATTTCGTAGGACTTTGGTTATGGAAGCCGGTAGTATTCCTTCCTTTTCAAAATTTACCCAGTTCGGAATTAATTGACATGTCCGTCGGGTACTAAGTTGAAATAGGGTTTGTGGTTGGTACATTGTCTTCCAATCGTCTTGCACTGGAGTAACTGACATAGTGAAGATCGGTAACTATGGTATATGTAAAAACCCCTCCCTTTAAGTATACGAATAATACTGAGTGGGGATATGTAACCTTGTGTGATGACCTTGCTGTGGCAAAGTGGAATAACCTTGGGAATAAGTATGCCTAGAAATCCTTGAAGTAGTGGAACGAAAAGAAAACCTTGAAAAGGTGTAACACAAGACCGCTAAAGCAATGTGTGGTATAATCGTGAAGGTCACGTAAGTAGCCTTGAGGAGGGTACATAGTGGGGAGAGTGTCATATATAAAAGAGAGGAATGTATGTAAAGTCAGTATCGTATATAATGGATAACATCGTACGTCAAGCCATAGAAAAGGCGAAGATTCTCGGTGCTATAAGTTCAAGTAAATATTGCGATATTTTGCTTAATAATGTGCATTATTTCTTAAATAAAAGTAAAACAAAGTTTGTTAGTGTCGGTCTATCACCCAAATTTGGATTTGAGCCAGTCGTAAAACTAGGTGGAACGAAGAGTGGTGGAGTGGTGTTTGACAAGCAGGAATGGCGTATACTTATGGATAATCAAGGGTGATTACTAATTATTTCTACAGTCCTGAAGGAACATGGCTACCTACCAAACTGGGATCGAAGACTGTCTCGTACGAAAATATTAACAAGAAAAAATTATACGCCTCTGTGATAGTGACGAAATTGATGTCTATTTAGGATGGGAGTCTATAGAACAGTTATGGAAGCTTTTGAAGATAATATATTACCGATTGGAGTTGGCAGATACTGTGAACTTTCCAGAGTTTTATAAAAACCTAATACAGTCGACAGCGACAATTCCTGAATGTAACATTCACCAAGTTATAGGTCCATTGCGTGATGTATTTGAGGTCAACATAGCCTGCCTTCTGGAAATGGAAGTATTTGCCAAGGAGAAACTATATATGGATATGGATCTTACCAATCCTATAACTGAAAGGGGGTAACGCGCTTGTAGTCAATAGTGGATAGTATTAGATGTTAGTCAATATGTGGATGTGTTATAGTGCGGAGTCGTGGCCTAAAGCTGTAGATTGTGTTAGTGCAGTCCAAAGACTAATATGCCAGTTACAATCATTAGAATTCGATGCTGATCATGAAAAAGTGTATGGAATGGGTAGATTTAGTGATGACTATTTAAATAATCTAGTTAATAAGTATGGGGGAGGAATACGCCTTTGTGAAAAATACTTAACATCGCATGTAGGTGATATAGAGTGTATTTGTTGTATAAAGCGATTAATAGAAGACCTTAAAGAAATATCATTGGAGCAATTTATACACGAAATAGAAAGATATTTACCGAATTTTGAGTCATCAGATGACGACTCACCCAGTGAAGAAGGTGCGCATTAATGAGTCCAAAACGTAGTTCACTACATAGTAGTATGGGAGTTGGCTTACAGGCATGCGCGAAAAGGAGAATGGGAACAATTAGCTAGAGATTCTGCACGATTTAAAAAAGAATAGGCGACTGTGCTAATATAATTTCACCAATTCTCGAAAAACAGCATCGTGAGTGTGTGTTTGTCAGACGCTTTAGTAGTATGTAGTGATGTATATGTATAGGATAGTAGTAATAAAAAAGTAAAAAAGATCTGTTTATTGCATATTAATATTACAGTATGTATAATTAAGGTTAATTAGCATATTACACAATGTCTTTGGTAGAAATCCAGGAGTTGTGAGAAGTATCAAAACCCAACCACTTAACGAGAGCTTTATTCCCTTGACGTCGGATGACACGTTCAACTAGATGAATGTCTGGATGTTTCACACTTTGTAGTTCGGGCTCATAGAACCCACCTTGAAGCTCTTCATCTCGACTATCACGTAATGTGTAGGTGAGTGGGCTTGAACGTTTAACTGTTGATATTCGAAAGACTTCGTAACTCCAATTAGGTGTGTACCCCTTAGAGAATATGCTTCTATGTTTGCTAATGCGTACATGTTCCCCACTCTAAATTTAGGTGTTTTACGGTCAAGAACTTTCTGACATTTTAAATGTTGCAAAATATCTGCAGCATTCTTTTCCGTTACATCTACCGGTTTATATCCGGTTGTTCTATGCTTTCTTGAATTATAATCGGTAACAATTTGAGGCAAGATTGATAGCCACTTATATGATCCTTGCATGCTGAATGTTTTCCACATTATTGCTTTAAGGGTACGATTGACACGTTCGACTATGCTACTTTTCAAGGTGGAATAACTACTGTAATGATTGATATTGAATTTTTCATTACTTTTTGAATTCAGCATTATAGAACTCCGTTCCCATATCAGTTTGTATATGCGTAGGCATCTTTTGCAACCAGATAGCAGTTTATCCATTACCTCCGCAACTAGTTTACCATTCTTGCGTTTGATGGGAAAGCCCAGACATATTTAGAGAAGGCATTAATTATTACTAAAATGTATCGAAATCCTTTATTCACATGAGCATAAGGTATCATTTCCACTAAATCAGCTTGAAAGAGATCATTTAAACCTTTTAGTACTACACAACGTCGCGGAAAATTTCTTCTTGCAGGTTTGTGCAGTTCTTCAACAACATCGGATTTACTCATTTTTTACTTTGGATTGTAGTAGAATCTCTAGGATGAATAATTGTTCTTTGTCGAAATTGATATCTTTTGGAATTATAGGTTGAATCACACCATCCTTACGAATAGTTTTATTATTTAGAAACAGCGGTGTCGTATATATTACAGTATCCACTCGAAGATGAATATCTCGAGGTAACCACGTACAATGCAATATTTTTCCTCTGTAGGAAAGAAATATCTACCATTGATACCCAATGGAATATCTACTGTTGTCTGTTGCAAGACACCTTGCAAGGTAAAATAAGTTTCGTAATATATATCACTTTGCTTCGTAGCATCACTGCGATGCTGAGTAATATGTTTTCCAAATTTATCCACTGTCATTTGTTGATGAAGATGTCCGCCAAATTTATCTATTGGCATAACTGATGGACATGTAGTACTGCCTTTAGTGGTAGTCGTGTAACAATGAAATGAAAAGGATATAGTAATAGGTTTATAACAAGAGCTGTTACTGTATTACTTTTGCTTCACGTAGTTCATCAATTATATATACTACTTCGTTGTGATTGCTAGTATTTCCTGTCGACATTGATCCTAATAATTCCCGTAGCCAATCTACTAACTTATTCGGATTATTCCACGGTACAAATTCAATAGCTTTGTTATTGTATCGCAATAGCTGCAGTCCACCACCTCTTTTGGAGATAGAAGTTGTTCGAGATCTTGTGGTTGGAGGGCAATAGACGATGTGGCAGAACGTTTTCTAGGTTGAAGTAATGGTTTAATGATTTCATATTTTTACTATTAGTTCCTCGGATTTGATCATCAGGGTTATAATTACGTCGGGCAGCATTAGTACGACGCAATATGTCATTGTATTGCTGTAGGTCACTCTTTTGTATCCCGTAGGAACTTTTTAAAAGTAGTTCATATAATCCCGGTGTTCCCTCATAATCTAGGGAGGATCCATCAGGAAGAGTGATATGAATTTTCACCAATAAAGTCTAATTCAGCATCACCAATAAAAATTTCTCTTCTTCCGGAATGAAATGTACGCCATATGTTAAGTCATACTCGTCTTCTGTATCTCTAAATATACCTTCAACGTAGTATTAGCTAATCCTTGGTATTGATTTAGATAATCTTCAAAGGCGGGTTGAGATCCAGCAGCTAACAGTTCTGATTTCAATTGTTGTAAAGTAGGAATTTCCACATCATCATCGTTAGTGGTATCAGCAATTACAGTTTCCTGCGAAGGTTGCGCAATGGTTGCGGAACAAAGTGCGTGGAGCCTTCCGTAATCCAGCTGTTTTAGGTGTGTAATGTAAAAAACTTCAGTTTCTTGTGCAATGACTTCATTTTGACAGCTTCTGGCGTAAGGGGTTCAGCTTTGATGAGAGAACCATCTTTCTTAGTAATCAGTTGTTTTAATGGTTGTGTAATAGGTTTAAAGTGTGCTTCATTGCACGTTCTGTAAGAGCGGTATCTTCTTTCAAAGTAGCATATTTTTGTTGCACGCTCTTGCGAGCACGCAAAATGTCTTGTACTAAGCGCTCCTTCATTACGACTGCATATGTTCCATACTGCTACCATATTTATAATGCTATAAAACAGTCAAATCTCTTACGGTACCGACCTGTATTAACATCGCTTTCTTTATCAATCACAATAAAACCGAATTTGTCTTGCCAGCAACAAAAACATAAATCTTTAAACCTATCAAAGGACATATCGACATTAACGTGATCATCATACACATGCTTAAGATTAGTGTGATCTTGTTGAAAAAGAATAAGTAAATTAGCATTATCACGTATAAGCTGTTTTGGAATTGAAGAATATGTTTGACACAGATAGAAACAATCATTATTTCGATGTCTGCCAAAACAGAAATGATCTCTTATTTCATTTTGCTTATGACAGCTACATCATCGAAAATCATTATTGAATTTTACGGGAATCACTAGGGATATAACATCACTATTATCACTGTATTCGAAATACCCGACTTCTTTTATGGGTGTCAGTAAATTTCGTAGGTACTGGTATTTAGGTTGATATAATGATTTGCAATATACATTTTCAAAACGTAAACCATTTGGATGTTCTAACAAGGTAATCATAACATTTGTTTTTCCGCACCCAGATGGACCAACGATTATACCTCGTTTACATCCTCCTTTCAGTAGACCGCTATGTTTAGAGTAAAGTTCC
This sequence comes from Vesta saturnalis, assembly GCA_036346205.1. Taxonomy (NCBI): domain Eukaryota; kingdom Metazoa; phylum Arthropoda; class Insecta; order Coleoptera; family Lampyridae; genus Vesta; species Vesta saturnalis. Next base: position 203,781 of record JARFJB010000029.1, read on the forward strand.
TTGTTATCAGCTGTGTCATAATTTTTAATAGGTAATTCTGTGTCTTGCGGAATGAAGCGTATGGTGCCCGTCATAGTACTAAACCACAAATTGTATGGTACTAATATATATACGTGTCATACAATAAAAGTAGTTTAGTAGTGGAGTGACAGCCAGTCTGGTATGAAGTATACTTCTCGGTGTAATAAGAAGAAAAGGGTTCAGGATTAATTAATACCTTAATAAATAAATTACCCGTGGAGTTGCATATACCTGGGTATAGATACTGCGGACCGGGTACCCGTTTACAAAAACGACTAGCTCGGGCGACAAAGGTATTAATGAATTGGACGAAGCCTGTAAAGAGCACGATATTGCATACTCCCAGTCAAACGATTTAAGTCAACGACACATTGCCGATAAAACTTTGCAACAAAAGCTTGGAATAGATTTCGTTCCTCAAACGCTACATTTGGAGAAAGGGCAGCTGCATTAACTATAACTGGAATAATGAAAGGAAAACGGAAAATGGGATGGGTGGAAGATCACGGACAGGCAATAGAATGGGAAGCAAATCACGAAGAACAAAGCGTACTCCCAAACCAATTTCATTTAACAAAGCGGTACTTCTAGCGCGACGTCGTGTTGGTGGTAAACTTCGATCATCTTTACGATCTACAATACACCAAGCCTTAAGCGTTCTAAAACACAAAAAATCATGTCACCCAAGAGCAGAATATTACCTATACCAAAACGAGGGGTTCATACCTCTTATTCCCCTATTTGCAGCATTAGGAGCCTTAGGTTCGTTAGGTGGCGGTGCAGCTGCAGTTGCAAAAGCGGTTACCGACGCAAAAGCTGCGACAAAAACGTTAGAAGAAACCAAACGACACAATCAAGCAATGGAAGCAGCAACCGTTGGAAAAGGTTTATATCTAAAACCATATAAACGAGGTTTGGGCATATATTTACAACCGTATTCAAAAAACTCCCACTGAAGCTACCACGCCACGCCTTAAGTAATGTTGAGCTATCAAAATTTGTTGAGCAATTAAAGATTCCCTACTTTAGAGGGATATATATGCGAGATAAGCTACCTACACGAATCCATAGGAATGAATGTGGTATCGTGAATCTGGATAATCAAGCTAATCAGGGAACACACTGGACAGCATATATTAAGCGTAATAGACATATAACATATTTTGATAGTATAGGACATGTTAAACCACCCTTCGAATTAGTCCACTATTTTAAAAGTGATGGTAGCAGAAACACAATTGATTATAACTTTACTAAGGTTCAAGAGTTCAATACATACAACTGTGGTCATCTAGTCTTACGATTTTTATACGACTACTCGTTCTGATTGTCAGTAGTTGTTACGTGATCGTGATGTCGTACACATTTACCTTCACCGGTAAAAGCTGTATCCTGCAAGCCACATTTAATCCACCGATTTTTCTTGATAATGAGTCGGAATATGTAATGGGGTTAACTAGTTTTGAATCGTTCAATACTATACAAAACGTTACTTCAAAGAACAACATGCTCATATTTGGAAGAGACAAAATTACAATACCGCCAGGAACATACGAAATCGCAGATGTGAATAAATATATTAATGACTCAGTGAAAGACGATAAGGGTATATTGATTTACGAGCAAATAATAATACTATGAAAGCAACCATGAAAGCAACCCATAACATTAGTTTCAATGTAGTCCATTCGATAGGGCCTATGCTGGGCTTTATTAAAACTGCTGTTTACCAAGCTAAAAAAGTGTACACCTCTGAGAACCCTATTAACATCATCAAAATTAACTCATTAATTATCGAGTGCAATATAACAAGCGGTAGTTTTAAAAATGGTGAGTCATCACACATAATTCATCAATTCTTTCCCAGTGTACCAGCGGGATATAAAATAATCGAATCACCTCAACATGTTATCTACTTACCTACAAATACATCTACCATTTCAACAATAACACTTAAAATAGTAGACCAAGACGGAGATCTCGTCAATTTTAACGGAGAAGTCATAATGATAGGACTACATTTAAAGAAAATATGGTGACGCGGTATAATACATGTGCATGTAACCAGTGCAAAACAAACTATAAAAGAGTGAAGTGTGGAAAGGGTACAGTCAGTAAGCGTTCAGCGACCAAAGCGTTGACAGCGCAGAACAAAGCATTCTTGGAGAGTCTTGGGTTTACAGTACTAAAATGAGTGTATTAAACGTTAATCAAAAAGTTGTTGTTGATAATGCTATCGTTAATTCCGAACTGCACACCCATCAACCATATACTACGAGATTTGGAAACAATGATGAAATCAGGATACCCATTCAGGAAGACATGTGCACTCTACCATCAGAAAGTTATGTTTATGTAGAGGGAAGATTATTGCGACAGGATGGTACTGTCTCTAACACCGCAAGGTTCGTTAATAATGGTATCGCATTTTATTCAGTGAAATTAGATATGAAATGAATGGAATAGTGGTAGATTCCGTAACTAAGGTGGGGTTAACGTCGACAATGAAAGGTTAGTATCATTGACACCCAATGATCTTGCCCGCCATCAAAATGCCGGTTGGTTTCCTACATCAAACAGCACACTAACAAATGAGCAAGGGTATTTTAATGTCTGTGTACCTTTGCGAATGCTGCTTGGCTTTGCTGAAGATTATAATAAAGTGATTTTGAACATTAGACAAGAACTTGTATTAATTCGTAGTAATATTGATACCGATGCAGTAATTTCAACTGTGGACGAAGCATTAAAAGTTAACATAGATAAGATTTATTGGAAAGTTCCACACATCGTTCCAGCATTAGCGGAGGAATTAGCGTTAACGAAATACATTGATAAAATGTGAATACTCCACTAGCATTTAGAAGTTGGGAAACCCACATATATCCCACTATACCAACAACAGATAAGCATACATGGGCAATCAAAACATCGACTAGTATTGAAACACCGATACATTATTATAGGGTTTCAAACTGGACGAGAAAATAATTTATGCACGATGCGAGTAAATTCGATAAATGTGCACTAAAGAATATTCGGGTATTCCTCAACACCGACCGTTACCCGTATGATAATTTAAATGTTAATTATGATAACAATTGCTTTGCCACGCTGTATGAAATGTTTGCTAAATTCCAAATGTCATATTATCAAAGAGATGGACAACCATTACTCACACCTATTCAATTTACGACGGCTGCACCACTGATGGTGGTCGACTGCTCAAATCAAAAAGAAGTATTGCACTCGAAACCAGTAGTTCTTCGTGTAGAGTTTGAAACATCGGCCAACATACCCGCTAATACGACCGCATACTGTGTTATACTCCATGATCGTTTAGTTACATACAACGCGTTAACCAAAGCAGTACGACAGTTGTAATACAATGTCCGTCATAATCGATGTACAAGGGTTCAAAATATCAAAAGCGGTTATACCAAAAAAACTCGCCATTTATAATGGGAAACAAATTGCCCATTTTGTTTTTAAATCACCGTATCCCTGGCATACGTTGGATGCAGAGAGTAGTCGTCAAGCTACTTGGTTAATGCAAAACCAGCACTGTATTAAATGGGAAGAAGGGTATACACCACCACACCACTTTCGAAGAATACTCGAGAGATTGATTCAGCCAACAGATACTGTCTATGTCAAGGGCAGAGAGAAAGCAGATTACATCAGAAAATTTGTGACCCAGCCTGTTATTGAACTTGAGGAAAGTCCACCTCTTCCTGCTATGCAACCCGTTTGTTACTTTCATTGTAAATCATTATGCCACTGTGCTTTGGCTACTGTATATCATTTATATAATATATATATATATATATATATATATATATATATATATATATATATAATGCAATAAGTCTTGTACATATTTTTTAATAAAAAATAGTAAATAGTCATTTTCGTTTTTTTTTTTATTTATATCACACAGTATTTGTATAGTATATATTCTCTTACTAACGAATTAATACATAATATTAATATATTTAAAACAACTAAAGGAATAATACAACTTATTATTAATATAAGTTTCATTAGGGAGAGAATATAGGAAAAAAACTAGCAAGTGTCAGTACCCAAACTATTCTTCTTCCGGTTAATATAAATTCATTTGCTTAGCAACCTGTAATAGTTCGCTCAACGGATCAGCATTCTCCAATTCCGGTATTCGCCAATGCCCCCACGCCAATGTGGAACACGTATCACGTAGTCGATATCGTTTGTCATCCTGGGACCTAAAGGCAATTTTGTTTAACATTTCGGTATATATATCATGTAAGGTTGATCGAAACACAAGCATTTTACACATTACTGTTTTATCAGACCCTCCGCGACCGCTTTGTAGTCTACTTCCGTCAACACTTTCTGAATAATAACTTTCTTAACACCTTTCGCTTTCTTAACAACTTCCTTATCAGCAAGCTTCAGACAGTATGACTTCGATCCAGCACCATAAAAATAATGAATCGCTTTCCCTGCATACTCATCTTTCATTCGTCCAACGACGGAAGCAGTCGTAGGAATACCATGCAACTCATTATGATAGTTGGAAGTATCATATTCGTCTAAATTATTTCGCATGTGTGCATACATATCATCAGTTACTATCTCAACAATCAAAGAATCCGTGTCAGTATAGAGCAACGTGACATTCTTACCATAATGAGCTCGTAAGATATCATAAAAAAACCGATACATTATAATTTTGGAAAGATCTAAAATACTGAATCCGACATAGACGGGTTTGTCGTACGTAACTACCTGTTTCGACAATTCCGCCGCAAACAATTTATCAGTGAATTGAATAAAATTTTTAAATTGCGGTTTTGCAACGTACCGCGCTAGACCTACCCGACGACCGTTATTTTCCCAATGTGTTAACAGTTTAATAACTCTTCGTTTATCGACATTTTCCATTGTTTTACCAAACACGCCATTATTCATGATTTTATAGAAATCCTTTTCAAACTTGTTTTGTGCTGTGTTGCGGAGAGCTGTATTAAGGTGTACGTATGGTATTAGCCACGGACTCTGACGAAATCGTAAAACCCTATGAATACGAGTAACAATTAAGCCATGCTCTATACATTGTTTTAAATAGCGGTAATGTATAACATAGTTGGTCTTATCACACAGGTTCGGGATTAACTTCTCCTCCTGGGAATGTGGTGCGCAGATCATTTCAGGACAAAACGGATAATCGTTGTGTTCGTCATGCAGATGGTGGGGATAATGTATATCAACCTCCAGTACAAATCCAACATCGGCGTCATCATCAATCTTTACTACGTCAAAGTGTTCTATTTCCTCTTGAGGTAACCACATAAACCCATCGTGAGGCAGGTATTGCTTCATACTCCAGCCGTATAAATTCGTGGCATCTAAATATTGTAAAACACTTTCGGTTGTTTAGGATCATATTTTGGAACAAACTCGTTATTAGCGATGCTTCTCCGCTTGATACAAGTACTTACTCCACCTCGAATACCTTGTTTAAAAAGTGATACATATCCATATCCGTCAGTAATTCTAGCTCTACTTTCGTACATTTCAACATGGCATCCCACGCCAATCCAGGTAAAGTGACATACTGTGCAGGTTCTAACCCATACACACCCATACATAATCTCCTAAAGTTTTCAAACACGTCAGCCAATAACAACACATCTGATTTTAAATAAATATCAGCATAATCACCTAGTGTATTACACTTAAAGTGATCCCATACCAGTAGAACGCGACAGTATTCGTCATCGGAAATATTTGCATCGCGCATTTTATCGTAGAATTTGTCATATGATGGCACCGTGATGTCGTTCAACTTACTAAAGCTGTCTACGTACGCATAAGGGAAACTACCTTATTTCTCACTAAGTTGAAGTCGCTATCATTACTAAAATATTTCCGTACCTCCATACATTGATCATCTGATAAATTCTGTGATAGAGTATCTAAGGATGCAGCCATGAATCTACAACTATCGACGAACCGTAAATTAATGTATTTCTTTTCCTGATACCATGACTGTTTACATATTCATCAACAAAAATATGCTTACCAAACGTTATATATTTTTCACTGTTAACCGGAAGTACGGTAATTTCTTCCGTTTCACTCGCTAACTGTTTAATGAACAGGTGAACATCATAACCACTGAGATTATGTAGAAAACGGGAAGAAATGTAGGTACCTGATAGTTTAAATTACACGTCGAATGTGCTGCACCACGATACTTACCAGTAACGTGACAGTGATCTCGTACTTTCGGATTTGTCGGATCGTCCGTAAAGTGCTTACCGCATATGTAACAACATACACTGCATTCATACGTAACCTCTGTTCATCCGTTAATGGTGTCATTGGGACAATAGCTTTGAAATGTTCATTATATATCCGTTTTACATCACTTTCCAGTCGTCTTATAAATATCTCCCTGCATTGCTCCCTCTATACAGCTCTAACTTAGACCACGCATCGTTTACACTACACTTAATGTAATAACTAAACGAGTATGGTTCGTGTTTGCACGTTTTATCGTGAACGGTTTTTCGGGATCTGGTTCAGCCGTATCTACCGGTACTAAGAGCGCTTCAAAATCAGCATATATTACGAACGGTAGAACCATTTGTTTCTGATAGTTCCGAAAAGCGAGTATATTTTCCGCGTAGAATTCCCCGGTTATGTCTTTTTTGTTTCACGCCCGGTAATTTTGTATATACGAAGTTACAGTCGTGTGACACGTGTCGGGTTAATTGCTCCTCGGATCTAAAGTAATACAAGCATGCATCACAAAAATACATTGCTCCGTTCCGCCGAGTTATTTGGTTGCTAAGTAAACGAGAAAAATTTTTTATCCATACATAATGCTGATTATCTGTTTGGTTACTGACTAACAATAATAAATTAACATGGACTGCCTGTTTGGCTTTGGTGTAGTATAGAGGCCCCACTACCTCCGTGACACGTTGACCATCACGATAGGTATCGTCTAACCCATAAACATTAATGTAAATGTTGTTGTTGCTCTCAAACGTTGAAATATTCGTCATCTTAACAGGGAACTGTACACCAGTCCAGTTGAATAACGTCTGGAAATCAGGGTAAGAAGATGTGCGTTGTGGTACTCCCGTTGGTGTCACTGGTGCCGATACAACAGCCCATGCAAAACAGCAATTATCATTATTTTTTACATTGACTATGGCGTGTTTATGTGCGATTTCGGCGGGGACAGCCATATAGGAAGAACCCGTGGTGGGAGCAAATTTAAGCAGGTTTACCTCTATATACACGAATTGCACCAGGGACCACCCTAAAACAGTTGTTAATACTCAGTACACCACGACTCACACTTACCAGAATCTTTATGTTGAAATTCCGATTGTTTTGCATCCAATATTTCACTTATTTTTGGAAATACTCTTCTAACACCGTCCCTACACTGAGAATATCATACTTAGTCTGAAACGATTTCAGTTCTGTGCTTTCCCTACTGTTCAAAAGTATAAACCAAACAGCTCAACATTACATTTTAATGAATAGTGTTTCTGCAACTGATTTTGTACTACCTTCAATACATTCCCTTTCACGTCTGCCATAAAGGTGAACACATCAGTATGCATATTGCATGGAGACAATCGGTACGACACAATGCGTTGTTTAAACGCATTTCGGATCACTTCGACCCCAGTATCGACAAGGAAACATACATTTGCTTTATGCCTATTGCTTCTGAGGTGTCCTTGGAATGCATACCTAGGTATATCCATTGAACAATCTGTGCAGTGCACACTCTCACCATTGTTTTTTGGTTCTACCGGTTCATCGTGTTGGTCAGCCTTCCGCTTCCTTGAGTTGCTAAACCCTGATGGTCCGGGTTTTGCATTATCCTTCACAGAGTTTACCCCAGATGGTCCTGCTTGCGCAAAGGAATCAGTAACATGTCTATGTACTGCTTTGTTATCGTCGGAAGTGCTTCCTTGTACCACATTGCTCCCTGTGGTTTGGTTTTGCAACGAACCCTCCTGCATGCCAGATGGTGGAGTAGATACTGACATCCAGCACGCTGTTTTTTGATGTCTCAGTAAAGAATCCTTTCGACAAAATTTCTTGATGCATTCACATTGAAACATTTTTGCTGCAATGAAAGAAAGAATAATAACTATATGCTGAAGTGTAGGTTGATGTGAACAAGGGTGCTGGATAGGAAGGGTAGCCGGGAGAGATGCAATACGAAACTAACACTTACTATTCTTTGAAGACATGATATAACACTGCTTGAAAACTTTACTTGGTGGTTCATACAGACGGACTAACACTGCAGTGGAACCGCCCGTCTTAAATACAAAATTTAAAGTATTGGGGTGAGTGGGGAAAGTGGAATGAGGGCAGAAGTGGTGAAGTAGGTCATGGTCACATGCGAGGTTCTTATTTAGAACATCAGGTGACCGTAACTATGTCTATTCAACCTTATACATTCCGTATATAACCATATTGGAAACATAAACGTCAAAGTAAACGTAAACGTATTGTGTTCAGTGTTCATAAGCACACCTACATGCGCAAAAAAATAAAAATAAAAATAAAAATAAAAAATAAAAATAAAAAATAAAGTAAAAATAAAATTAAAATAAAATTAAAATAAAATTAAAATAAAATTAAAATAAAATTAAAATAAAATAAAAATAAAATTGAAATAAAATTAAAAATAAAACTAAAAATAAAAATAAAAATAAAAACGTAGTGTGTGTGTGCATAAGCACACCTGCACACAGCCGCCACACACACACCGCGCGTGATATTAATTAATTCTTCTTCCGCACCCACACAAAAAGAGCGTCCGTAACAATACCCTACTACATTATACTAGTCACAAACTTCAGAGAGATTGAATATATGATCAAAATAGTAGGTATTGGGGCTCCATGCGGGTGTTGTATTATAGCAAGGAGGGGGTTCAACATGCATCTGTACAGCTCATACCAGCTCAAATACAGCTGAAACCAGCTCCAATACAGCTCAAATACCGCTCAAACCAGCCCAAAGCAGCTCAAAACCAGCCCAAAACAGCTCAAAACCAGCCCAAAACAGCTCAAATACAGCTCAAAACCAGCTCAAACCAGCTCAAAACTAGCTCAAATACAGTTCAAAACAGATACCTGTTTTCCAGAAACAATACAATAAATATTACCTATCATATATATTCTGCAATTAGTCTACTACATAGTCTGCTCCAATTAAGTTACTAGTATGTAAATAGTTATACATACATACTACTATATACCTAAATACATAGCAAAGGATGTACATTTGAACTCGAATAGAACCAATTCGAAGTTATTTTTTTGTCAACTTCAAATTGGGATTACAACAAAAAAAATTCGCTTCGTTTAGAATGCGATATTTTTAACAATCTAGGTATAAAATAAATTATTGCAATCTATGAGGAGAAAGGGACCCGGGTCAAAAGACGTGCTCCGTCGGGGGACGATGTTTGAGTACCGACAAGGTATACTTTGCTCCGGTCGTTTCCGAGATACGAGCTATCTCCGTTAGGGGCAGTCCTAGGAGGGGGGGACCCGGGTCAAAAGAAGTGCGCCGTCGGGGGACGATGTTTGAGTACCGACAAGGCATACTTTTCTCCGGCCGTTTCCGAGTTATGAGCTATCTCCGTTAGGGGCAGTCCTAGGAGGGGGGGACCCGGGTCAAAAGATGCGCGCCATCGGGGGACGATGTTTGAGTACAGACATGCCATACTTTGCTCCGGTCGTTTCCGAGATACGAGCTATCTCCGTTAGGGGCAGTCCTAGGAGGGGGGGACCCGGGTCAAAAGACGTGCGCCGTCGGGGGACGATGTTTGAGTACCGACAAGGCATACTTTGCTCCGGCCATTTTCGAGCTACGAGCTATCTCCGTTAGAGGCAGTCCTAGGAGGGGGGGACCCGGGTCAAAAGACGTGCGACGTCGGGGGACGATGTTTGAGTACCGACAAGGCATACTTTTCTCCGGCCGTTTCCGAGATACGATGAGGGTGGTTTCGAAAAATCAAATTCGTCTTTCCGAGACGTCTCCGACGCACCCACCCCCGTCCGAATCGGTGGACCCGCTTCCGAGATACGACGCTTTTAAGGAAAAAAAAGAGAGAACATAGAAAGAAATCTGTATCGCTGCTTTACACTGTGAAAGTTATAATTATAACAACTACATATAAAACTTAAAAGTACTTCTATAGGACTTCAAATATAAAATTTATGTATACTTTACAAATTTCACAATTTATTAGGTACTTAGAAAATCTTTACCATACAAAAATTTCTATGTAAAACGGCTTTATGCAAATTTGATTATCAAAAACTTTAAACTAAATTTGAAAAAAAATTTAACGTTTATCAATAATTAAACAACAGTCATCAAAACGCAATTCTATCTGAATATTAAAGTAAAACTCGTCTTATCGCGTTCACAGAATTTTTTCAATTAAAAACATGTGCATATATACCAAGATCACATTACAAAAAAAATACATCAATACAAAATAATAATATATAAAAAGATCTTACCATTTCGATATGTTGGTTATTGGAAACTTCAAGTACTGTATCTTCTTAGTAAAACGGATTTGCTTATATACAAAATGCGAAGGCTATGTATGCATAAATTGACAAAAAATGTTGCACATGCCCATATATTGTAAGGTTGTTGCACATGTCCATATATGGTAAGGTTTTTAGTGAAGGTTAATGTTACTTTATATAATACATTGTAATATGCAAATGAAGTAAAGCAAATTGCACTACAAAAAAATGCATTCTTATATATACAATACGTGACCTACTTTATTTTAGTATCCTTTTCGCCAGCTACTGTGATATCAATTTTAGCAGTGCACTTTTTATGTGTGAAAAGTTGTGTTGTGCTTTACTGTTTTATTTTTCTAATATTCATTGGAAATATATATTTTCTTTGAACGTAAGTATACGTAAATTTTTTTTTATTTCAATCTGTTTAACGTGTAACAATAAAACTCGTATTTTGATTAATTGTGAAACGTTAATCTCAATTTCCTCTTAAAGGATTAGTAGAATAAAATTTTTTTCTGTATACATTATTTAAACGCTAATGCCTCCATAGATCTTTTCTATTATTATGTAGATAGTTTGAATAATTGCTTCTTTCTTTTTTTTACAGATCATCCTATCCCGGAATGCAGGAAGTTTTTTTTATTGCTAAATGGAGTAGGTAAACAACTTATTCATATTTTTTTTCTTGTAAACATTACTGACCGGTTCCTCATAAATTCGTGTAAGTGTTTTTTTGATTTCACACAAAACACGTTTTTACTATTTACTTATTATGCTTTATTATGCACATGATTAATTAGTCTATTATTTATCGTTTTATAACTTAATAAACTAGTTTTTTTATCCCATTTGTTTTTTATTCAAATTTATGTTCTACAGAAATATTACTTTTTTTTCAAAACTTGCTCGATCTCAGATTTTTAATTATTCATTCCGTACTTACAAAACTTGTTTTATCACAATTATAGTATACATCTAATCTTTTTTATTTCTTTTGCAGTAGAACACGCAGATGTACTGAAACGGAAGTGGAAAGGACCTTCTGCACTTGTACTAGATCAAAATGTTTTCTTCCTATAGCAAATCATATAATCTGAGTAATACATGTTTCTACTATAATTTGTACGTCTATTTCTACAAGAATTAAATATATAAATGTTTTTCTTTCTATATATATAATTTAAATATATTAACATATCGTTTTATTTTTGAAATATATAAATGTCTTTATTTCTGTATGTATACAATTTGTACATGTCTCTCCATGAATTAAATGTATTTACATATCGTTTTCTTTTATTTTGGTAAAACGTGAGGGTGAGCAAAAAAAATGCATAAAATGTCTTTCTTTCTATATATATAATTTAAATATATTAACATATCGTTTTCTTTTATTTTGGTAAAAAGTGCAATATATAAATGTCTTTATTTCTGTATGTATACAATTTGTACATGTCTCTCCATGAATTAAATGTATTTACATATCGTTTTCTTTTATTTCGGTAAAAAAAGTGAGGGTGAGCAAAAAGCATACAAGTGGACAAAAAACATACATGTGGACAAAAAACATACAAGTGGACAATAAACATACAAGTGGACAATAAACATACAAGTGGGGTATAGAGTAGCAAGCAGGTGGCTAAGCATAAAGTAGGTCACACGGATGGCCTTGTAATTGTGAAACAGGAAAGCGTGGTCGGATAGCCTTGTAATAGTGGAACAGAAAAGCGGAGCTTGTGACCCTGGTTTTGTGGTAATGATATGTCGCACAGATAGCCTTGTAGTTGTGGAACAGGAAAGCGTGGTCGGATAGCCTTGTAATAGTGGAACAGAAAAGCGGAGCTTGTGACCCTGGTTTTGTGGTAATGATATGTCGCACAGATAGCCTTGTAGTTGTGGAACAGGAAATCGGGGTTTGTGACCGTGGGTTTGTGGTAATGATATGTAAGTAGGTCACACATTGCGCTTTTTTGACCTTGGTACGGTGGGACCTTGGTTTTGTGGCAACCTTGGAAATGTGGAAAACCGGTTTTTGTGGTGGTGTCCCAAAAGTCTCCAATCTTACCTACTACTTCACGATTATTTTGATTTTGGGTGAAAATTTGAACTTTACCGATTAAAAATGTATTTGTTATAATTTTGGTGTACAACGGCCGCAAGTTTCTGTTTTGGTAAATGTAAATAATTTTCTTACGCGCTGTTAGCGTAATTTTTTTTTAGCTTCTCTTTCAGGGGTAATTGAGTGTAAGGCCTTTCATCGTAAAAAGAGAAACATATTATAAATATTGTAAGTATTTTTATCTCTAGTTTAATTTTTTTGTTAGTAAAGCGGTTATGAGCTGGATTAAATCCGCTCTGAACACTTGCGAAAGTTAATTAAATTCATATTTTTCTGTGGTGTGTACCCATATAGTATATCTATTATTTGGAAATGTTCTGGGTTATAATTTTGGGAAACATAGTAACGGGTTAATGATTTTGTAATTATATTCATAATCTTTCTCAAGGCGTTGTTTATACTACGCAGATAGCCGAGTTATTTTTTTGTGTGTGGTTTTTTTGTTCACTGCTACCATTAAACCAAATTATTTTTTTTTATCGAAATATAACGATAAGTTCGAGAGACTCATTATCTTACTCTTCCCGTTCTTTGTGAATGTTATCCTTTCCTTCCTGTACTTACCTGCACATGCACATACCTTACTATCCAGGGGTTGGGATAGTACTGCGTTCGACTTCCGGGGAAACAACCCCTAGCGCCTGTTAAATATACACTTCTGACCCCGCCTGCCTCCTATGAGCTAGACGGTGTATTTCTAACAGCAGATAAGTGTAGGAATTACCGTCTGTTGTACTTGCTAACTTCTTTTTGTTTCTTTGTCTACGTTTTAATATCTTACGTCATATTACTCGGAAGTATAGATTGGAAATATCTATGTCTCCTGCATTTAACAGATGAGGTTAATGTGTTTCCGCCTACTTAATGCAATAAACAGTTTGTTCTCTGACCTAGCAAGTAGCAAATCAAAGTGCCCTTATTGGTTTAGTCAGGAGGGTATCAAACTAACCTATGATAATGGAAAAACTCATAAACGTTACAAATCTACAAATTTATTCGAAGATTACCTCGTATTGAAATTGCGCTGTAAAACATTTGAGAAATAATGTTACATTGATTACAATCAAAATTCAATTTGAAGTAATTCGAAATATTTGTGGAATTTCATTAAATCATCTCGTAAAGAACATAATTTAAATAAGTTCTATGTACCTTGATGGAAATTATGCAAATGATAGTTAAGGAACTTATAATGTCAATTTTTTTCATCCGTATCCACACAAAAAATGTAGCAGATCAAGTTGAAAATAGCGAGAACCTCGTGTCAGTTGACTGCTCTTCCCTAACACTAATTGATGTTTATAATAAAAAAGTGGTTCAGATAATTCTATCTACCCTGATCCCGGCAATATCTTAGCTATTTTCTTAAAAATCTCACCCGGCACCTAACAATGCTTTTTAACTCCTCATTGTCACCTGGTGATCTTCCGGATACATGGAAAAAAAGTTAATCAACGTCAATCTACCAACCAGCTGACAAATCCAACAGTATAGCCCCATATCAAAACTTGATTCTTAAACTCTTCGAAAAAATTGTTGCAGACTTTTGACAATCATGCTTAAAGATACCGTAATTGATCAACAACATTGCTGTACGGAAGCCAAGTGTAGGTCTACCGACTTCTTGATTTTTGAGGAATATTTATTAACTGCTATTGAAAATGGTTATCAAGTCGACCCAATATATACTAAGTGAAAATATGTAACTTCACTTCTTGTGCATTTCCCCAGAAATCCCAACTAGGTCCTATTCTCTTTAATATTTTTGAAACTATATTCTGTAGTAAAATCGATGCATGATGCTCAGCGTCTTCAAGATTCAATCAGTCGATTATTTCTGCGGCGTGAATGTAATAGTATGGAACTAAACTTCTTTAAATGCTGCACTTTTATTATTTTTATTTTTATCGGTACATTACGACTTAAATAATATACCCCTTCGGCAAGTTTCCGTCAGCAAACTTGACAGTAACCTTAAATGTATCTTACATATAAATTAAGTTTCCAGAGAATTCAAATATTGTGTTATTTGAAACGTTTTACTGTTACTACACTGCCTTATTACTGAATGCCTTACTACTATAAGAGCACATTAATAGACTTGAATAAGTTCAACGTAAATTTTTAAGAGTTACAGCATTCAGGTTGGGGATCGCGTTAACTAATCCGATTTCCTCGTACTCCTATGTACCATCTCTTTGAAATTAGGGTTACTTGGTTTTCGTATACGATTCTTTGAGGTTCATTTACTAAGTTGTTGAAATAATACCTTAATTCCCCGGCTTTGTTCCACCTCGTAAGGTGAAGTGTGCCAACTAAATAGTGCGGAGAATTTAATTGCATTCTGTAAGGTCCCATAGAACCAATTACGGCCAATCACTAGAATGTTTAATACGGCCAAAAATGAAATTTCCTTGATACTACGTTACACTTGCCTAAAACTCAAATACGTAGGGTTAATTCAAACCTAATCTATTCACTTCAAGCGCTCTGATTGGTTTCTGTTTTGTCCTTAGACTCCGCCTAGCCCACAGGCTCTGTGTTCTGATTGGAGGGCTGGGCTGGCGTAAGCCTGTTTGACGGTCTGGAACTGACATATGGTGATTGGAGGCCTAAAGCTCCGCATTCTGATTGGCTGGTTTGGTTTGTTTATTTGTAGCGCGATCTAGTAATGTATTGTTAAAACTAACTAATGTTTTCTGTAATAGGGGATGATCGTGGCTCTACCTAGTGGTGTATTTTAAAAGCATTGTGTGATCGAATATAGACCAATTCTCAATCAAACATATCAAGTTCCATTCCAAATATATGTTTACGTATAAAAATGGTTTCATCAGGAAAAAATTTTGATACATCTTTATTTCCCCCCATGACATCAAACTCGTGTTTTAGTGATTCTGTGATCCTATTCAGTTCTTCTTTATACGCTATGAAATCAAGTCATTTTCGATACAAAATGCTAGAATCAATCATCGAATAGGCTTGATGCCATATTAGGATCGATCTCTGTCTTCGGGGGAATTTCCTTCATAATGAAATTAGCAAATGTTTACTTCCATTTTGTC
Source organism: Vesta saturnalis (assembly GCA_036346205.1). Taxonomy (NCBI): domain Eukaryota; kingdom Metazoa; phylum Arthropoda; class Insecta; order Coleoptera; family Lampyridae; genus Vesta; species Vesta saturnalis. The sequence continues at coordinate 219,572 of JARFJB010000029.1, forward strand.
TAAATTTATGGAAAAAGTCATCAACCACCAACTACACTCTTTCTTTGAATCTAACAAACTGCAGCAATATGGTTTTGAGCAGAGTCGTTCAACAGGTGATCTTCTTTCATATGTGACAAGTTCGGAACAATACATTAGAACCATCATTTGGGTTACCTGTTATGTTCTTCAACTGGGTTTCCATTTCCCTCGATAAAAAACGAATACGTGTCGTAGCTTATGGTATTAACTCGGGCGTACCACAGGGATCAGATAAGGCTCGCAGAGTTTTTCTGCTATACACAAATCATCCTATTTCTTCAATGACTAACTCGATCTATTGCTTGGCTGGCGACACCACCCTTTATTGTAGTGCATCTCAGTCCACTCATAACAGTAATCCACTTTCTATCTCAAATTAATACATTAAAGGTGAAATGGTAATTCCAGTCAAAGAAGACATTGAAAATATCCTTGAATGAGGAAGTAATAATCTGGTTAAATTAAATGCTAACAAAACTCAGTGTTGCCTTGTGTCAGCAAAAAGGATCGATCCTTTTCGGTTGTAAGTATGAATGGCTCAGACCTTAAGTTTTCAGACTCTATTGCAAAGCTGGGAATGATTGTACCTTAAAATCTATCATGGGTTGACCATCTTCTGTCAGCTACTAAAGTAACTGCTCGTGAAATAGGCTTTTTGTACAAGCAGTACCTCTCGACAAGTGTGTCTGCTAATTCGATCTCATCTAGAATATAACTCTTAACTCTTGGTTGGTGCTCCTTAGTACGCTCTTGATATCGTTGATGGTATTCATCAAAGAGCGATTGGGCTTATAAATGGCCCGTCCTTAACTTCTGACATATAGTCGCTTGAGCATAAAAGGATCGTTTCAATTCCTTCCTTGTTCTATCGGTATTGCAAATCTTGAGTCACCTTTCGTAATAATACTCGGTTTGCTCAGTCACATCATCAATTTACCGTGCAAATCTCAACTTGTCGCACCAAACGGGAGCAATCTACATTCTTTTACACGGATTCTAAACTCTGGAATGACTTTCTAATTCCCTGTTTTTCTCCCACTTATGATATAAAGAAATTAGGATTGCCGTTGATAGGCATCTCTTGGCAATTCATAATCCTTCTATTCATCCTCCTAAGTGTCTTTAAGCTCTTTAGCACGGTACACTAAACTTAGGCTGTTCAGGAGCACAATTATTAAAAAAGAACTTTCTCTTTATTATTAGCAGTTTGAGATATAGCGCGGTACATTCTTATGTGGTCACTCGCTGCTTTCAAAAACATTGTTCTTTATCATCCAGCATGATTGGATTGTTATAGGCCTACCATCACTACTTTCTAGAGTTTGCTCGTTACAAAACTACAAAGTGAAAGTAAAGAATTGTAAATTTACCTCTAACTTTCATTTGACTTATTTTATTTCTGGCTTCCATTGAGTTAATTTAACTATTACTTTAAGCTTTCTAATTACTTGCCTAAACCAGCTTGATCAAATACGCACGTGTATTACATTTTTTTCTTTCTGTTCAACCTAAATAATTATTTGTTATGTTATAATTTTGTTATAGTATTAAAGAGTATATTAGTAATATTAGAAAACAAGAAACACGATAGTCTGGAGGTTATGCGATAAAATTCGGGTAAAGTTTGAACTTTGTGAATAGAAGGTGTCGCTTTACGCACGACTTCTATAGACCTTATGACAAAATTTCAGATATGGTGCCATCGAATCTGACCCTGCGTATGTGTGTAATGTGGTGTTGCCTATCCACAGGGTGAAATTTCAGAAAAATCAGTTTTGGTGGCCCTAGCTTGACAATCGCCGTATAAAAATGATTCAAAAACATGTTTTAAATGGAAAATGATGTTGAGAAGGTGTCATCCTGCCCTTCTTTTAATTTTGCTACAGCAATCATAATTATACTCCATAAAAGTCACTTGAAACAGTTCTTCCTGCTCTCAATGACATAGGGCAACTGTCATCCCTTCCTTGTAAGGCCAATTTAAGTTCTTTCAATGATGGGTCTGGAATTTTTAATATTTTAAAAGAAAATCGGGCAGTATACCACAAGAGCTGCAAGAATTACTGCACCGAAAAGTAGACTTGAGAGAGCTAGGAAGAGAGCCGACACAGTAATCGTTAACAACATATCTCCCAAGAAAACCAGATAACACTTTTGGTAAAAGCAGGCGAAACCTACCAACAAAAATAACTTGTTATTTAGAATTAGTTCAAGACCTGCCAGTGAGAAAGTATGCTACAATACTTAAGGCAATCCAACTTATGGCAAAGTTAGAAGGCAGCTGTGATCTAATGGCTCTTGATGCTTGCTACCACCGGAATTGTTATTCAAACTTTAACAACAAAATCAGGTAATTAATTTCAGAGGCTTTTAACAGTTTCAATAAAAAATTAACTCGATACAAATTTAATTTACACTTTTTCGATTTGTCGTATAAGTGTGTCTACTTACTAAACGATGTTCTCATAAATTGAATTGTATTTTAGGTCTTATGAGTCTTCGTTAAGCAAGAATGTATCAGCTGTATCAATACCTAAAATTCACGGTTATGCCCGTGCAGTTCTAGTCTCGCAAATTAATGAGGTCAGAAAGTTTCCGCGGTCTTTAAAGCGACCGAATTCGCTGCGTTATACATAGACATAATAAAAGGTATGGAAGATGACTACAATACCCACACCATGTCAAGTGTCTGATTAGAACTTGTGATAGTGATGATTTGTTCTCGCTACGTCGTACTCTGACAAAATTCCTGGCTCGATAGGTTGTGGGTCTCCATAGGTACTGGTCAGCACCGAACGATCGTGGATGTAAATATCTTGGTAAGTCCAACATTCGTAGATGTTGCTACTTAATCGGTGTTTGTTTGACATCAATGTACTCACAATTTTAATGTCTCCGATTTACAGGTCCTGAAAAATCTGCAGCTGTTTTTCATGCAGCAACAGGATGAGAAAGGGTAAGAAATCATGTTTTGAAGCATGGCTAGGCAGACCAATGGCGACTTAAGGCTTTGATGATATTATCAAGCGCGATTTGGAGACTGGTTTGCCAGAAATGGAAGAACTTGTAGTGGCTCTTTACGATCGCACTTCAGAAGTCAGATCCGTAAACAAATATCTCGAGGTATTGTTTACGAAAAAGGGACGCCCTCCAGAAGCTATACCACCCACACAGGACACTTTAAGACCATATTGTTTAAGAACAGGGTACCAAGAGAGTCCGGTGTGAGGATAGTCAGTCTGGTTCATATACTTACGTATATACTGACTGGAGCTGGAAGCGTTCTAAGTCTACGGGAAAAGACGTTTACTGGTAGCCAGTATGGACAACTCGCGCACCCATACAAACTTCGCTGGCAATTTTAGTTAAGGTGTGTGCAAACAAACCTGTGTGGGCAGATGTAAGTGCAAGAAAGCGCAGCTTCCCTGCACAGAAATGTGCCAGTGTGGGGGTGACTGTGAGGATGAATAGGGAATTCACACTATTACCTTGTAGTTTGTTTTTTCACTAATTGTTTCACAGAAGTGAAATAAATTCTGTTAAAAATCGAATTTTGTGCTTTTCATTTGTGAGTCAAAACATTCCCTACGATATTACGGTTCAGTTAGTTAAGCTTGGGCATGAAAACTAAAAAACTAAAGAAATGCTAGGTAGGCAATATAGTGGAGTACCAGTGCCCATACTAAGAATAGAAGGGTAGAATAAAGCTCTCTCAACATCGTTTTGCTTTTAAAAGAGGTTTTTGAATCATTTGTATACGACGATTGTCAAGCGAGGGTCACCAAAGCTAGTTTTTCCTAAAGCTTCACCCTATGTGTAGGCAACACCCCATTACACGAGTACTCAGGGTCAGATTCGATGGCGCGATATCTAAAATTTTGTCTTAAGGTCTATAAAAGTCGTGTGCACAGCGGCACCTTCTGTTCACAAAGTGCAAGGTTGAGTCGCATAACCACCAGACTACGAGTAAAATCTGATGCTAATTGTAAAACCTAATATTCTAAACACTGTCACTTTTCAGAAATAAAATTATATGAGGAAATCGTTGCTGAAAATTATGTTTATTTAAATCTATATACTTTTTCTAATCGACACTCAGTTTTCTAAACGATCCTTCAATACCAAAAACATTTGAAGATGTTTTTGGGGCCCCTCTACGTAAGCTTTCATTTGATTTCAATTGTTCATCTTTTAAAAACCATTCTCTGAAGCTTTCAATTTTTTGTTTCCATTCAACTAAATACGTACATTAGAAATATACACAAATTTTTTAAAACCTTACTAGTTAACTGTTTCACAGATCCATTACTTCCACCAAACTCTTTTGGTAGTAGATGTTGGGGTAAGGTGTCGTACATTTTGTTAATGTTACTCTCATGGAATATATACATCTGAAATTGAAAATGAAATATCTATCTACGGAACAATTAGATCTAACCCTTTCTCTAAGCTTTTTTGAAATGAACATTTTCATTGCGTTATGTGCATATTCAAACGCGGCGGGACAGTTTACCGTATAAATTCCAGTAATTCTAACAGGGTATGATTCTAAAACACAAGTATACTGTTTTATTACAGGGGGCGTAATCTGAAACATATAAATGGAAGGGCAGTTCCTGCAATTGGATGCACTTTTTACACCACTAACGACCATGTAATCATCTTCCATTAATAATAAATCTAACATCATAAACGTAAGTTTTACCACATTAGTAAACGTATTTGTTTCCGGATTAAGATTAGTGCTAAAAGTGTTCCAAACTATTCTACAGCCATCACCATCTTGCAGTTTTGGTAATGGGAGTATAATTCTGAAATTTTAAGTGCTGCTATAATTGTTTATAAAGTATAAGCAATGGTTACCCTGCGTTTAATAGATCTTGTATTTCTGGTAAAAAAGGATCTCTGTTCGTGAATAGTTCTGGCACAAGAGTTCTCATAGTATAGTATCTATCAATTTTCTTCTTGGTACATTCCAAACTAAATTTATTACAACGAAGAAAGGACAGCAGTAATTGGTCCTCTAAAAAAACATTATTTTAAATTTAGATCAACGAATAATTTGTTTACCAATTTTAAAATTTAGGTGAGGTTCCTTTTCCAACCATTCCTGAATATGGTCCATGTCATCTCTAATTCGACTTGTTACCTCATTTAGTTCGGTTTCAGCTTTTTGTTTTAACTCACGCGTAATTTGGCGATACATTTCTCTCTTTCAGGGTACGTAGTACCATGAACAACAGTGATATAATAAATTGTCCTTGGCAGAAGAAGTCACTTATTCATATGAACTTTTGCACGTATAATTTAAATAATAAAAATGTAATAATTATTACATATATGTTTATAAAGGTAATTTGTAAGTGATTACGATGATATCAATATATTGATGGTAAAATTGCAAAGTAATAACATTGATTAGATTTCTTGACGTAAATTACTGCATACACTGAATAAATATGAGATATATGAGATTAATTGATGGTTATAAATGTTATAATAAATGCACCTGGTATAGATAATTACGGTTCTATACGCTAAATACGTTTTATACAAGCTTTATATTGGTAGAAAACATCTTTTTCATTTCAATCAAGCTCTTGTTAGTTAATACGGTGGTAGGTTTTACCGTATCCAGATCCCTTTTAACCATGTTGCAATCGCCACTTGGCCGTCAATTCAATATTTCTGAGGTATCCCCTAATGATTACAGTATATTAAGTTTAATTTCAACTTTAGTAGTTTGTGTTTGTGTGAGAATTTTATCAAAATTTAACTCACTCCCTTTAAGATGCAAATGATAGAACAGGAAAAATATTTTGTACATTTGAAACCCGCTTCACAATTCTATCATGTTTTATAACCATTTCGAGTGCTTATAGGTCATATCTAATAACTAGTTTAATCATTTTAAGATTAACTTAATTATAGATAATACTGATCCATATGTAACCTTTGTTTGGATGCTACATTATCTCAGGAATAAAGTGTTACATAAAAAAGAAATAGACTTATTTATGGAATTGAATCATTTTTAAAGATTTCTGTCACAATTTATTTATTTTTAACATAATTTCTTATAAAAATATTCATAGGTACCTACCTATACAACAAACATAAAATCAGGACCAGCGATAGGCCGGTGCAACCGGTCCCCTGCACCGGTCGACAAATTTTCGGGGCGGCATTTTGACAGTTAGAATACATATTTGTTGAGACCTATTTTATTTAGTAGTATATGTAATAAAAAGCGCTTGCTCCCAAATTATCTTAACCTTAAAAAATGCATAGGTATACTTTGGATACATGCCAATGAAAATAACTGATATGTATAGAATGTTTATTAGTACGTCGGACATTTTTGGTCCAATGTAATAAAAACAAAAACAAAAGCAAAAGATATTTTCAAAGGTTATATTATAGGTCCAAATTAGAATTATTGGTGATGCATCTTCATTTACCATTCTATTACTAACGTGCTCACTATTGAATTATGGACTATTCAAGAAACATGTATACATACATATACACAGGGTGTACCAAGCAAGATGCAAAGTTCGATAACTCCTTTGGTTTCATAGATATCAAAAAAATTAAAAATTATGTTATGTAATGTAACAGTGCATTATTTAAAATTATTTTTACTATACAAGATGTTCCAAAATTCAGATACGAATCTAACTTATGTTTATTTTAAATAGGAACCCCTGTATATTATTTCAAATTCAGAAAGTCCACATTTTTTCTATTTTTTTAATGTCGGGGTTAAATACATTATACAGGGTATTTGGAAAGATATGGGTTGTCTTGTGTTGAAATTGTACTCATTTCAATGCCCTGTAGAACAATAGACTCTGTAGAAATGAATTATCTGTTGGCCAGTTGTCTTTCAGAATATTGTCTAGTATCGTTACCCAACATTATTCATTTAGCTACTTGGGGTTTGAATACAGGGTGGCTCAAAACTCGGATGTGTCATTTTCTTCCTTAACTCAAATGGAACACCCTGTATTTTTTATCACTATCAAAGTCCTCTGGTACTCCTCTTTAATTTTTGTCAGAGGTTCCCTGTATCTAACGTGAGTAGTTATCAAGATATTTCCAGATATTTGATGAATTTGATACAAAATCTAGGATCATGATGTTTATCTGGTGATGTTTATCTGGTCTTCATTGTGTTTGACAGATAAATTTGACAAATTTACTGCTATTTGAGAAGGATTTGTCCTGCAAATGTGTCGAAACAATACAAATAAATCAATCTAGTGCACTATCTAACCTGTTTACTTGATTGCTGATAACATTAACTGTAAATATAGAAGAACAACAATAACGAAACAATAAATAATAAAAAGAAAATAAGAACATTAAATTAATCATATTAGTTGTTCGAAGTGACCTCCACCAACATCAATACAATTTTTAAGTCGATTCTCGAATGCCCGACTCACACTTCGCAATATTGTAAGATCAACACTCTTGAATGCTTCTGTAATTCTGACCTTCATGTTTTCTTTTGTCGTTGGTGGGTCATTATACACCATACTCTTTACATAACCTCACAAGAAAAAATTCACTTTAGTTAGGTCTGGTGATCGAGCTAGCCAATGTTTAGGTCCTCCTCTGCCTATCCATCTTTGTTAGAAATAAATATTCAGATAGTCCTTGATAGGACCTGTGTTATCATGAAGCAGCCACATGCGTTGCCGAATGTCGAGGGGAACTTCTTCAAGAAGAAATGGTCAATGATTTTGAAGAAACTGTAAATAAACAGTACCATTCACCGTTTCTTCAAAAAAGTGTGGCTCTATTATACGATTTCCCAAAACTCCACCCCAAACATTCAAGGACCATCTAGTTTGGCTGTGTGTTCGTATCATATGTGGGTTAGATGTCCGGTAATAGTGAAAATTGTGTAGGTTAACTCCTCCATTTTTCGAAAATGTTGCCTCATCCCCAAACAAAACAAAATCAATGCAAAATGGCTCTTTCGTCGATTTTCGATTTTGCCAATTGGCAAAATTCTACACTGCTTTGGAAATCGTTTACAATTAGTTCCTGATGTAGTTGGACATGGGAAGGATGCATTTTATGTAATGACAGGATTCGTTGAACCGTACCATGGCTAATGCCTTTTTTGAGTAGAAATCTTTCGTATACAGGTATGCGGGTCTTCTGTAACGCTCAGTAACACTTTGAGTTGGTTGTCTTACGTTATTGCATGTTTTCCTGCTTCTCTCTTGTGGTAGTTAACCGATCCGGTACGGTCAAAACGATCCAACAATTTTCTCAAACTAACTTTACTCGGTCGACTCCAGTCTGGAAATCTTTCACGATATACTCTTGACGCCAATAAACAGTTTTTGATGCATTCACCAAGTATCCAAATCATGTCAGTCATTTCACGACGGGAAAATTGTTCACCATTCATCTCGTAGCTACTTTTCACTTCAACTATATTGAAACAGAGAAATAAATTGAAAGAATAACTGAGCAAAACACTACAGTGAAACCTGTCGAACTGACAAATATGTCAAATACAAAAACTACTTGATAATAATACAAAAACTTCGTGATAATTACTTTCAAACCGCGAATTGCAATGAATTTCTGGAAATATCTCGATAACTACTCACAGGTAAAGGGAACCTCTGACAAAAATTAAAGAGGAGTACCAGAGGACTTTGATAGTGATAAAAATACAGGGTGTTCCGTTTGAGTTAAGGAAGAAAATGACACGTCTGAGTTTTGAGCCACCCTGTATACAAACCCCAAGTAGCTAAATGAATAATGGTGGGTAACGATACTAGACAATATTCTGAATTATCTGGCCAACAGATAATTCATTTCTACAGTGTATTGTTCTACAGGGCATTGAAATGAGTACAATTTCAACACAAAACAATCCATATCTTTCCAAATACCCTGTATAATGTATTCAACCCCGAAATTAAAAAAATTAAAAAAATTTGGGCTTTCTGAATTTGAAATATTATACAGGGGTTCCCATTTAAAAAAAACATAAGTTAGATTCATATCTGAATTTTGGAACATCATGTATAGCTCAAAATAATTTTAAATAATGCACTGTTGCTTCCTCTACCCTTTTTTGTTTGAGAACTTTTTTGATATCTATGAAACTAAAGGAGTTATCGAACTTTGCATCTTGGTTGGTACACCTGTATGTATATATATATATATATATATATATATATATATATATATATATATATATATATATATATATATATATATATATGTATATATATACACACTAACTTAGTTAACTTAACTTAACCTTTACGCCATTCCCTTACAGGGTGGGCAAAACAGTCCCTGCCTCTTATTTATTTTTCATTCACAATCTTTCGCCATGCTTTCCTATCTCCGCATACCTCCCTAGCTTCCGCAAGATTCATACATTGTCTCTGACATACCCTTTTATTTTTAAAGCTCCTTATCTTTCTATCCTTTATCTCTAACCTCACCCACATATATTTGCTTCGTTAATCTTGCGTTGTTTATTCTCTAAATATGACCAAACCAACGTAATCCAATACTTTTATATCTAGCCATCATCGTCTTTTCCTCGCCACATTCGATCATTATGCATTCATTCTTCATCTTGTCCCTTCTCGTTTTACCACATGCGCTTCTCAGTAATCTCATGTCCCACGGCATTTATTTTTTTTAGAGTTTTTTTGCCATATCCATGTCTCACTTCCATACAGTACTGACGGGACAAACACGCCATTATAGATTGCTCGTTTCGCAGCTAGACTCAAGCTTTCGTTTCTCATTATCGTCCACATACTTCCAATCACTTTCCTTCCAGCATTGACCGTTCGTCCAATCTCGCCCTCCATTGTACTATCTGCAATAAACATTCTACGCAGATATACACGCTCGTCCACCTGCTCCACAATTTCATCTTATATAGTAAATACTCTACTCTCCTTTTCGCGATTGCACACCACAATCTTAGTTTTGTTCAAGTTTATCTTTAGTTCCATGCTCTCACAGACTGTATCAAACTTCCTCAAAGCAGTTTGCAACTCATGCGTACTGTCACTTAATAAGACTGTGTCATCTGCATACACCAGAAGTCGTACATTTACGTCACCAACCATTACACCATTTATATCGGTACATGCTTGCCTAACACATTTATCCATATATACATTGAACAACCACGGTGACATCACATAGCCTTATCACACTCCTTGCTCAATATTAAAGTATTCACTCACATCTCCGCTCACCATTACACATGCCCGACCACCGTTGTATACTGCGCACATTCCGTTTATTAAACCTTCATTTACGCCATATGCATTTAATATTTCCCACAGCTTCTCCCTATTCACTCTGTCGTATGCTTCTCCAGATCTACAAACGCACAGTGCAGCTTCCTTTGTACACTTAAACACTTTTCAATCACCTGCTGGAAAGCAACCATTTGATCGACACATCCTCTCCCTGGCATGAAACCACTCTACACATCCCAAATCTTAGTTTGTGTAGTTTCTCGTATTCTATCATATAGGCGTAGATATAGTGGTCATTTGAAGTATTTAACCCTGTAACTTCTACGTCTCTGGCATAAAGTGAATTTCAGCGGCAGTTTTTTAATATCCAGAGTCTTTTACACGAAAAATATTTATCTTGTATAAAGCTCCAAAGTAAGTAAGTAGTTTATCTTGTTCCCGGCATTTATTACTTGCAAATTAACAATCTAGTGGGTAAGTAGAATTCACAATATATTAGAAACGAATTTCAAAAATACTGTCATTATTTAAATGACAGTTTAATTTGAAACTTTTCAAATAAATATGAATAATTTTGAATATTTAGCCGATATACATCTCGTTTACGGTGATACTAATTGCAATTGCATAAAGCTGTGCATTTGTATACAGAACGATTTCCTAATCGTCAACCTCCGTACCAGTCAACTTTTGAAAGAATTCATGGTCGATTAAGAGAATATAGTTCGTTGAAACATCCTGGTGGTGCTGATCGTCCAAGAACCATTCCCACTGTAGCTCTTGAAGGTGCAACCTTTAACCGAAATAATAATCAGTCCGATACCAGCATTCGTGGATTGGACAAAATCGAAATGAACCTGATTTTCTTCGAAGCATTTTGTTTTACCAAATATGGATTATGATAATTGAAATCGAAAATATCCAATAAATTTTGCTAAGGCTTTAGAATTAAGAACGCAATTTGTTATTGAGTGCAATTACAATAGAGTTTGGAGAAAAGCAATATATAAATTTCTTAATTGTTTCTATTAAGTTTCTGTTAACATCCATTGAGACGCATTTGAAAAACAATGCCAGGAATCTTTCGTTATAAAGCATACCGATTCGTGTTTAGTTAAGAATTATCATTATAGGAGAAGGCAATATTTATCTGAACTGCAATTTGCTCTAAGCTCTAAGTTAAAAACATGTGTACCGTAAAGTCTGATAAAGCCGTGAGTTACTTGAAAAGCTGTCAATACAGTTTCTATATGAAAGCGCGGGGTTAGAAAAAATATGACGTAATTTGCCGTTTCTTCTTCCGATGTGTCTTCGTTTTTAGCGCGGTTGATAATTGAATGTAATGAGCAATATGATTTGTTGTTGATATTATAATTCAAGATGGCGAAACTGAGTTCTTTTTTAAGTGGGTTCTTCAGTCTTGTTCTGTTTTGGTAGAACGCAGCTATGGGGAGAAGGTAGTGGCACAGAATTTGCCGACGACGTACCCGGACCTTACGAACGAAGGCAGTGCGTCCCTTTCGTCTCTATGTGGTTTTTGTTAGAGGTTCACCAAGCCGGGGAACTTTATATGGTTTTACCGTGATCAACAAGACATCCTGTACTTTAATTTCAATTTTACTAAACTTGGCAACATTGGACGTGCCATTTCCCTTTTTAAATAAATATGAACATATAATAACTTTAAAAATTTCCGATTTGCTAAAAAAAGTCGTATGTTTCTTTTTATTTCTGGTTCTTCAAACAAGAGAACGCCATTTTAATAACGAAAAATCGTGTTGTTAGAAACAAAGTAGGTGGGGTGGTTTTGCTGTAATTTTATGTGGAATTTGCTTAATAAAATTACAGTGTTGTTACTGGATTTTTAATTCTCTTAATTCTCTTAATTAAACTACTACATATTTGTAGTTTCCGTTTTCTACACGGACATATTGATGTCTAACAAAAGCAAAAGAAAAAAACCGTTTCAGATTCAAGAGGTATGCAATACCACTCTTGTATTTTAATAATTTAGCTTTTAGGCTTATAATTTAAAATAGATTTAGAATATATATATATATATATATATATATATATATATATATATATATATATATATATATATATATATATATATATATATATATATATATATATATATATACAGGGTCCGGCAACAAGAGTACCTTCTTCTATATCTTCCGTTTTATATAAGCTAGATTAATAAAATTTGGAATGCAGTTATAGTTTAGTTGTGTGCATATTTTAAAATTATTCACGCGAATACAGATTGTTTAGAGAGGACCAAATTATTATAAAAAAATTTAAATGGAACACCCTGTATATTATTACATTTTTGAATTCTACGCATTGTTCCTAACAAATTCGTAATATATTTTCCTATCCCTAAATATAGCCGTTTTTGAGTTATTTCGATTTTTCTAAAAAAAACTTGAAATTACGGAGTTTGCTTTGAAAATGTACCTCCTTAACTGTTGAAAAATAAAAGTTATCTAATTTATATGGGAATAAGTACACAGATAGAGCTTCCTTTTAATGAGAAGAAAATGACATAATTGCATACAGGGTGCTTATAATTGACTTGCCAGTCAACCAATATTCGAACTAGTGAAAGTTTACTTTTTCAAATAAAACACCCTGTATATTATTACATTTTTGGGTTCTACAAATTAACCCTTATCAGTTCGCCATACAACTCCCTATCCCTAAATATAGCCGTTTCCGAATTATTTTCAATTTTTCAAAATGTATAAGGTTATTGAGACATTTTTAAATCTATGGCCTCGTATAGATAATTAAATAAATAAAAAATAACATTAAAAGCAACATAAACTAATATATTATGATAGAAGACTAATTACAATTTTTGTACTGGAGGCATTGCATGTTAACAAGAATTTGACAAATATTTACTTCAATTTTAAGTAAAATTCTAAAATCAAGTGTGCTTCTTATAAAAATTTAATGTTTGTAAATAAATAAAACTATAGTTAACCATTTACGAGTGTTATTGTTAGTAATCAAGATTTTTAAAAAATGAATTTTACACAAAATGAGTTCGTGTTGGGCGCTGCAGAAAGAAACTGTTTATTGGCCAGCAGAATTTATGCTGAAAGATATGCAGATAGAAGACATCCAAACGCAAGATCGTTTCAGAAAGTTATATTGCAACTTCATGTGCCAATTACTCCAAACATGAACGTGTTAAACCTTCTACGAATGAAGATAGTGAATTGAGGGTTCTTCTCGCCATCGAAGACAATCGTCACAGAAGCCAAAAGGACATAAGTGAAATAGTTGGTATAAGTGAGAGATCAGTAGGCCGTCTTTTAAAGAAGAATCGCTTACATCCCCATCATATTCAGTTACACCAAGAATTGAGCGATGCAGACTCAAAACCCAAATTTTTTTTATAATATTTTTTGGACAGACGAATCAAGATTTCATAAAAATGGATTTGTTAATACACACAATTTTCATTATTATTCCTCAGAAAATCCACATTTATTAAGACAAGTTGATAATCAACATAAGTGGTCCTTAAGTGTCTGGGGTGCCATCGTTGGGGATTATGTCATCGGTCCATTCTTTTTTGATGGACACTTGATTGGTGAGAAGTACCTTAACTTTTTGCGTAACGATTTACCGCGCTTATTAGAAAATATTACTCTTGATATTGGAGCAACAATGTGGTATCAACATGATGGTGCTCCTGCTCACTACTCTGCAGATGTAAGAGATTATCTCAATAGAGTCTTTCCAAGTAAATGGATTGGGCGAAATGGACCTGTGAGGTGACCAGCTAGGTCCCCTGATCTGACAAGAATAGATTTCTTTTTATGGGGATACATAAAAAGTATTGTCTATAGGAAACCACCAACCACTGACTTCAGGTCTGCATCTGAGAAAACGGACAACATTTTGAACAATTATTATAAATCATTATCGCTAATGATTAGCGTTAAATTCATTTTTTTTTTATTTTATTAGTTATGTATTTTTAGAAATAATTTTAATAATTATAGTGTATTAGTTTATGTTGCGTTTTTTAATTTGCAATACAATTGTTTTCCACTGTTTTTTTTTATTTATACGAGGCCATGGATTTAAAAAAATGTTCCAATAATCAAACATTTTGAAAAATTGATAATAATTCGGAAACGGCTATATTTAGGGATAGGGAATTGTATATCGAATTGATAAAGGTTAATATGTAGAAACCAAAAAAAGGAATAATATACAGGGTGTTCTATGAAAAAGTAAACTTTTACTAGTTGGAATAATGTCTGATTGGCAAGTCAATTGTAAACACCCTGTATGCAATTATGACATTTTCTTTGCATTATAAGAAAGCTCTATCTGTGTACTTGTTCTGATATAAATTAGATAGCTTTTGTTTTTCAACGGTTAAGGAGGTACATTTTCAAAGCTATCTGTAATTTCAATTTTTTTGATAAAAATCGACATAACTCAAAAACGGCTATATTTAGGGATAGGAAAATATATTGCGAATTTATTAGGAACAATGTGTAGAATTCAAAAAAGTAATAATATACAGTGTTCCATTTAAATTTTTTTTATTATAGTTTGGTCATCTTTAAATAAACAACCTGTATACACGTGAATAATCTTAAAATATGCACACAACTAAACTATAATAAATAAACTAAAATAAGATATAGAAGAGATTGTCAGCTGTTTAAAGTAAAGAATTTGAACTTTGACACTTACCTAAATAAGATTCACTATACAGAGTGCTTCATGATAGATGTGTACTTCCATGAACTACACTACTCATATATAGGGATGCTGTTATCTAACATTTAGATTCGTATTGCTTGATGATAAATAGTTGCTGTACTTTACTTGTACTATAATTAAATATGTTCGTAAACGCTATCATAATAAGGAAGCTATTCAATTTTCTTTCTGCGTGCAATCATTTCGGCCTTTAGCCACATGATTGTATTTATTTGTTACACACTTTAGGCAATTGAGGTAATTATAAAATTACGCTTTGCTATATATGTTTCGATGTCGTAGTAACTTAACGCATGCACCTGCTGGGAAAAAGTATACTTTATATGTTATCTGATTTGTGCTGTTAATTACAGGTAAATTTACTTTTGTTTGTTTGAAGAAAAAAGCAATGGTAGTCATCTAAGTTTATTTTTGTTGCTGTTATTAATTTTGGGGTTTATATTGCAACTCTAATTTTTAACTAATACACCAGTTTTAAGGACCTGAAACTTTTTATTTTAAGTAATTAATTTTGAGAGGGTGTTGTGTTTATGTTTTCTAGGGTCCACGCTGGATGTTTAGCAACGCCAAATAATTTTTTTTGTGTATTCGTGGGTTTCATGTTAATTCAGGTGATAGGATTAACGTTACTCAGCAAGAGGTAAGTGTGTTTCTATAATAAGTTAGAAATAAATGTTCAAATTTTCAGATAAGTATTTCTCCATTACTTTCGAGGGTTCACCAACTCTATAGCTATCCAAACTTAAGATAACGCTTGTGTAAATATTCTTTATTCGGCTTTTTTGAATTTTGTGTAATTATTTAAAACTAATTTATTTTGGGATATAATTTTTATTATCATTAAACGTAGTTATGTTAAACTATCAGTAATGTTTACTTTATTCCTGCGGTCTAGGATTAACTTCCTAGTTTGATCTCTTATTGTGTCGTAGCCCTTTTCTTGCTCAAAGGGCGATATAAGATTAAATCAAGTGGTGATTTGTAATCATCCTGTGTACTTTCCTACGCCAAAAGTCCACGCATCCAAGTGCCCAACCGACCGTTTAATTTCTTAATTCGGGTTTTTGTACACGAAACAACCTGAAGGTAACTAGCGTAAAGGTAAGTGAGACTCTTGCCTGTTTGGGGCTGCTTTATCTACGTATGCACAGGTGCATGCTTACCGATTTTTTTAACAACAGACTGGCGCCCTTTACACAACTTTATCACGGTTGCGACTCACCCTTATTAATGACTTTCGACAATACGACAAACCACTATTAGTATTTAAATTCAGAAACAAGCCCACGATCCCTCATATCCCATCGAGCTAGGTGGCAAACCTCCATTTGTTGCCTTCCGTGTTAATTTAATTTTCGACTGTAACAATTTATATTGATTGGTAAATGAATTTTTCTCTGAAAATATTATTGACGCGTGACATAATTTGTAACAGGTGAAAATACATCCACGCACACGCAATCGTGACTACTATTATTAACATTTTTTATTTCAAAAAATATTCAAAATGTACCTCTTCATCCATTTTTCAGCTTGTAATTAAGCAAATAATCACCTCAAATAAAAAAATTATCTTCTAGAAGTAGGATTTCCACAAAAAGCGAGAATACAGTGTAAAGTATCAGTGTTTTTCTGAACAGTTCACGTACTCATAGTACAATTGAAGCCGTACTCTTATGTTTTGTATTTAGGATGCGAAGGAAGTAACAGTTACACATACTTTACAACCTATCTTTAACAGTATTTACGATGATTGAGCATTAAAAAGCTTTGCAAATAATTTTTTGTATATCTTAGAGTGTCAGATGGGCACAAATACCTGTCTGGTGCTCAGTACAATAGAAAAAGGCTCGAAAAGCAATAAAACTGATCAATAGGCTGAGAGTCTACTGAACTACCTAGGAACTACAAAAAAAATGTTGAAAACCCAGTGTTGCCCCACGCTGAAGCGAACCCAAACTTAAATTAAAAAAATAATGTCGATCAGGTAACCGTAACCGATAATAAAATGAAAGAAGGAAATACTCCGGGAACTTCTCAAGAAAATACACAACCTGTGGTTATCTTGGATTCCGATCTGGAATCTTGGCCAGCAAGTTTGTAAAACGATGAAAGATGTTTTGTAGTAAGAGGGCCCACCTAAATTATTAAAGAACTATAGGTATCCAGTTGATGACACCAATCGAAAATTCAGTGCGTATTATTAAACAAAAACCCTGAAAAACGGAAAAAAGTACTATCACAAAAGTTTATTGCTGCAGAGACAAATTATTGGTATGAGGTGGTTCTATGTATTGTCTCAACAATAAAAACTTGCTCAAAATAGTTTAGCCATTAAGGGTACCAATGACAAACTTTAATAATGGAAATTCAATGACAAACTTTAATAATGGAAACTTTTTACAAATCATTCAACTACTATCTGAATTTTAGCCAATTATTGAAGAACATTATTTGAGATTGTCCTCCTAATTTCAGTAAGATAGACTGCGTTTGCGTCCACGTCTGGGTCCGCGTCCGCTTCCATATCCTCGTCCCCCTCTGCGTCTGCGTCTGCGTCTGCATCTTCGTCTACGTCTGCGTCTGCGTATGAGTGTCCGTCTGCGTCTGCGTCTGCGTCTGCGTCTGCGTCTGCGTCTGCGTCTGCGTCTGCGTCTGCGTCTGCGTCTGCGTCTGCGTCTGCGTCTGCGTCTGCGTCTGCGTCTGCCTCTTCGTCTGCGTGTACGTCTGCGTCCGCGTCCGCTTCCATGTCCGCGTCCGCCTCTGTGTCTGCGCCTGCGTCTGTGTCTGCGTCTGCGTGTGCATCTGCGCCTGCTCCTGTGTCTGCGGTTGTTTCTGCGTCTGCGTCCGCAGGATTATCAAGCCGTCTAGCTATATCAATTGGAAATTGTTAACTCGACCTACAAGCAGCAGTGAACATACCTTTCATTGGATTTAAACGAATAGAGCAAGATTTAAATTTTGAATTGTTTAGCTCAGATATTTCTCTTTATTGAAAAATTATCTCGTTAACGTAATTTATTTCACTGTTCAACCTAAGTGGTAATTAGAAAAATATTTACTGCTATTTTATTTCAATGAGTCTTTGGATATTGAATAACTCGAGAAACCATTAATACGAGTTATTGGGCAAATTTACTTGCATAAAGTTGATTTTATAGTTCTTTGACTTTCCAGATAAACGTATATCGTGCAAATGAAGCAAAGCTTGTTTCATGCAGTTTAATTCCTGAATTATAGAAAAAAAAGTTACCTAATTAGTAATTAAAGTTCAATGTAAAGCTTTTTATTGCGGTTTTGGAAACTGGGCTAATGCTGTATAATTTATATTGCTTATGGAGTATTAACGAATGTGCATATAAAGTATATGAGGTGAATAATAAAAGTTTTTCTAATTATATTTTACGTAAGTATTTATTGATGAAGACATTAGTTAACGTTGATTTTACGAACGTTATGTTCTCCAACATGAATTAACGAGTGGTTGATTACTATTGTGAATTTAATTAAATTGATGCGCGGATTAATGCAAATATAAGACTACTGTTAAAGCAACATTTTAGTAAGTTAGAAAGAAAGTGAAAGTTTTTGTACATATTTTATTGTCTCATGCAAACATTTGCTAGTGTTGCGAATAATATTGAACTTTTACGTTTTCAAAATTTTTTCAAGCGTTATGTATTAACTACTTCAACACCAATTACACGTATCAAGCTTATTTTCCACACAATATCGCGTGTGAAACGACTCACTACCTTCAAACCCATCAAGTGGAAATTAAACGAAATAAAATAATTCATTCTTTTAGGATAATTATGCAACCTCAAGGGTAAGACGTAATGAGAACAGGCAACATAGTTAAAACAACAATGATTTATGTAAGGTAAGGTGTTTAAATCTTCACATCAGATAAATGCTAATACATACGGATACTAATTTGAACGTGATATATTCCAAAGCCACCCACTTCTATAAAAATATGGATAATACACTTTAAGTAATTTCAATCATGTTTAATTAATTTTTAAGGCTTGATGTAAATAAATTATAATTCTATATTTAAAATGTGCGTTAGAAGTGGGTCTATAATACCAAGGTGTTCACTAAAAATACGCTTTGTTTACGTTTATACATTGCTAATGCTTCCGAAACATATATGTCTCTTTTGTTACAAAAGTGTAAAAATTGAATATTGTTTTGGGAAGTCACAACGTGAAGTCATTTGTGAAGTCTTGATTTTTAACTAAAGTATCGATTATATTTCAAATGTAACCATTTGATTGAGCCATTTGTTTTATAAATACTTTCTTTAATGAAATTTGTTTGGTTTACTGATTTATATGCACCTAACATATGTGTTTTATTAAATTATCAATTTAGCAGAATTATTATGATCATGTCTAAGATGTGTTTCGCATTCTGCTGCTAAAATCTCTTCAATTTTGTTAGTGAATATAAAAGAAGATCAATACTTAAAACCTTTGTTAAGAAATCCTTAGATGTTTTAGAATTTTATTCCTTTGTGTGGTGTATTTTTTGCGTTTGATATATCTTACAGTTAGTCTAACGTTATTGTCAATATATCAAATACAATATTATGTATTTTGTATAAAATTTCAGATTAATGTGCCGTTCAGTAAACATGCAGGTTATCTCTAATTCAAAACTTCTTTTATTTTATTTATTTCTCAACGTTGACAAATTCTCAGTTACATCAAACATAAAAAATACAACACACAAAAAAAAATAAAATTCCTAAACTTATCCAAAGCAACCCTATCAACACAGAACAAACATCAATCAGAACAATCCCTACAGTTATCACAGAAGATTAATAAACTTATTAAATGTTCAATTTAATAATAAAGAATACTAGAATTCCTTAACAAAGGTTTTAAGTATTGTCCCTTTACGAGATTTGCTAAAAAATTAAAGAGCTTTTAACAGTAGAATGTGAAACGTATCTTAGAACTGATCTTAACAATTATGACAAATTTCAAATTACTAATTTACTTAATTTTTTATGAAAACTCCAAAACTTGCTACAATAAATCTTACAACTAGTTACTAAAATCACGTAAGAATAAAATTAACAAAAATAATCTAATTTCTGTTAAAGCAGATAAAGCTAAGCCTTTAGTAATTATTTCCAATGATAATTGGATGCAGAAATGATTTCATTATTAACAAAAATTTAGAAACTTTCGAGATCCTACAATGAAATTTCAAAAAGATTTAAAACAAGGATTACAAAACTGCAATATCTGCTTTACAGATTTAGAGAAACAACAAAGTTTAAACAAGAACACACACAAACACGGTATCATACATATCCACACACCAAATATGCTGACTAGACCAGTAACTTCTGATATCTAAGCACATAACCATAACTTAGCAAATAAACCAAACCACATAAATTTAAAGTATAAATCAAAACATTTTATAAAAAATTCTTTAGATCTAATTAATCAACTATAAACATAAAATTGCCACTGCATGATAAACCTGAACGTTTTGATATTACTAGCATATTCTCTAAAATACCATCTCAAGTATGTATGCGTTTATTAAATATTTATTTATTTAATAATAATGTTGAGTTAGTTACAGGAATGGAGTTAATTCCATTATTTGATCTCTGCGTTAATTAAAAGCATTTCACATTCAATAATAAGATTTATTACAAAAAAAAAAGATTTACTTATAAGCAGTCCAATATCGCCGCCGAGCTAGTAGAGCCGTGTTAACACGACCTCCTTAGCATTCGGGAGGTAATAGGTGCGATTTTCGTTACCATCCACCCTGTATGAGGTTTTTCAGGGGACTATTTAGGCAAATTCTAGAGTAGTATTTTTCCCCTCAGAACCCTAACTCCGTTCCTTCCGATCCTACCTGACCACACACATCCTTAACCCCACCATGTATGTATTCGTAATATATGTATGCATGGTGGGAATCCACAATTGTTGCTAAAGGAGCTTGAAAGGCTCAGGCATCCCACACTTGGGGAGGGACTGAAATACGTGGCCTTTTCCTTTTATTTTCCAATATCGCCAATTTTAGCTAATACTCTTTCAGATCATTTAGAAGATCAAATTTTTTAATGAAATGTTTTTGATAAGATTGTGTTTGTGGTTACGCTAAGCGACTGACATTTTAGCATGTTTTGATGGTTCATCAGATTTTATGGATGAGTCCTTATTTAATATTAACAATTTAAATCCTAACATAAAGTTTAGACTAGAGAATGAACAAAATAGAGCCACTAATATTCAAGAATTAAACCTTTAAATCTGATACACAGAACAAGTTCTCCATATTCAGAAAGCTTAAACATACAGACATTCAATTCCAGAAGTTAGTGCATAGAATCATTTCAGTGCCATTAAACCAATCAAATTCAATTAAATAAATATTAATTATGAAACAAATAGCACAATTAAATTGTTACATTTTTGATATAATCGACACTTTATTTAAAATCAGGAGCACAAATTATTTATCAGGAACATAGGACATATATATATATATATATATATATATATATATATATATATATATATATATATATACACGTATACGTGAGTGTTTGTGTGTGTGTGTGTGTGTGGTGTGTGTGTGTGTGTGTGTGTGTGTGTGTGTGTGTCGTGCGTGCGTGCGTGCGTGCGTGCGTGCGTGCGTGCGTGCGTGCGTGCGTGCGTGCGTGCGTGGGTAGTGTGTGCGTGTTTGTGTGTGTGCGTGTGTGCGTCTGTGCGTGCGTGCGTGTGAGTGCGTGCGTGCGTGCGTGTTTGCGTGCGCTCGTGCGTGCGTGCGTGCGTGCGTGCGTGCGTGTGTGCGTGTGCGTGTGTGCGTGTGTGCGTGTGTGCGTGTGTGCGTGTGTGCGTGTGTGCGTGCGTGCGTGTGTGCGTGTTTGCGTGTGTGCGTGTGTGCGTGTGTGCGTGTGTGCGTGTGTGCGTGTGTGCGTGTGCGTGTGTGCGTGTGTGCGTGTGTGCGTGTGTGCGTGTGTGCGTGTGTGCGTGTGTGCGCGTGTGCGCGGTGCGCGTGTGCGTGTGTGCGTGTGTGGTGTGTGCGTGTGTGCGTGTGTGCGTGTGTGCGTGTGTGCGTGTGCGTGTGCGTGTGTGCGTGTGTGCGTGTGTGCGTGTGTGCGTGTGTGCGTGTGTGCGTAAGTGCGTGTGTGCGTGTGTGCGTGTGTGCGTGTGTGCGTGTGTGCGTGTGTGCGTGTGTGCGTGTGTGCGTGTGTGCGTGTGTACGTGTGTGTGTGTGTGTGTGTGTGTGTGTGTGTGTGTGTTTTTTTTTTTAACATCTTTATTTCAGCATGCTCCATTACGTGGTAATACTACATGCATTACATTACTTATGTTACTATTACAATAATTACATTTGTTTGACATTTGTACAAAGCAAATATTTAAACATAATTAAATTGGTAATTAACTTATAACTATCGTATGGTGGAAAGAGTTAGTTACCTAACAAGACTGTGTAATTACAGAATTATTAAGATTCTAATTTTACACAATAGTATACATAAATTATAAACTAAACATGTTACAATTTACTGTTAATTTGACACAACTATAAAGTTATAAATATCAAATATGTTAATAAATTAGCATAAATACAAAATTGTAATTTCTAGTTCTACATAATTAAATAGTTGTAACTTAAACTTTTTTTTTTTATTAGATTACAAACCCTCAAAGTTGATAGCATTAACAAACTTGTAAAAGGCCTTTGTGTAAATAGATATTAGTTCATATTTTTCTACTGGCCAATCACCTCCTTTTACTATAATACTATTTTTTAAATTGTTTCTTGCACTAGATAGTTTCGAGCATTCAAATAATATGTGCTCTACTGTTTGAATGGCACTACCACACACACAATTTGGGTTATTGATTAGATTAAATCTATATAAATAAGATTTTAATTTACCATGCCCGCTTAGTATTGTAGTTAATTTTGGATTTATTGGTAGTTGCATTTGAAGTCTTTTGGTTATATTAGGTAGAAAGTCTTTAGTTAGTGCACCCTTAATACTCATATCCCACTGATTTTGCCATTTTATGTTATTATCGAAAATGATTTTATTTAATATTGTTGATTTAGGTAATTTGGAGTATATAGCACATTCTTCTGGGAGTTGTGTTGCTTTTGTGAGCAAGTCAGCCCTCTCGTTACCTTCTATTCCAGAATGTGATTCTACCCACTTAAAATATATTTCCCATCCATTATTTTGCATTGCTTTAATTTTTATCTTGATTTGTTCTATTATATTGTTATGGTTCCAAATATCTTTTAAACTATCTAAAGTAATCAGACTATCAGTATATATAGTTATTGTCTGGTTTTCTTTTCTTAAATTTTCAATTTTATCAATATGTTCTAAACTTTTATATATAGCTAATGCTTCTGCTTGATTATTTGAACAATAATTTTTTAATCGATATTTAAATTCTTCTTGAAGGGAGTCGTTGTTATAAATTGCTACTCCTAGTCCAACGCTGTTATTAATTTTACTGCCATCAGTAAAAATTTGAAAATTTGTTATATCTGTAGAATTACACATTTTTATTTCCGGAATATCTGCTGGGTGTTGCCATTTATTAAAAGGAGTTGGAGTATCAAATTGATTCATTTCGAAATCTGGGAATTTAGTAAATTTATATAAATTTAAAACTTCAAACAATTTTAAAACAATTGGAGTTTGTCCTGCAATTACACATGATGCATCATAAGAAATTGTTCGATATGCTTTAATTATTTTAATGTTTATTAATCTCTGTAAACGTTGTAATTTTATTTGATTAATTTTCTTTTTTAGTGCTTCTTCCCAAACCGGAATAGCATAGGTAAGCAGTGGTAAGATGGCACCTTTATAAATAATAGAGAGCACTTTATGATTTAGACCCCAACTACACTTCGCCGATCTTGATAGCATGTGTATAATTTTTAAAGATTTTTCTGTTATATGCGTAACATGAAGATTAAAATTAAACTTACAATCTAAATAAATACCTAAATACTTGAAATGAGGAACATTTTCTAGTAATTTGTTGTTCATATATACTTTAACTCCTTTCTTACGGGACAGCTTTTTATTTGTCACAAACATCACTTTCGATTTACATTCATTAAAACAAAGTTTATTCATTTGAGCCCATTTAGAAATTTTATCTATTTCTATGTTCGCAAAAATTTCAGCAGCAATGGCAGTTCTTCCTTTAACCAGTACTAAAACATCGTCAGCAAAAGCTATAACTTTAGTATATCAGGAATATTTTAAGTTAAGAAGAGAGTTGTACTGACTATATTTCAATATAAAGGACTACAACATGATCCTTGAGGACAACCTTTGTTAATTATTTTTCAGTACTTTCATAATTAACTTGTAATTTAGTCGTTCGATTGCAATAGAAATCTTGGCTTAAGAAATATAAGTTTTTGGACAATTAAAATCTTTAAGAGCATTTAAAATTGCTGGCCACCAGGCCGAATCAAAAGCTTTTACGTCTAAGCTTATAATAATAACATCATATTTATCTTTTAAACAATCTAAAACAAATTTTTTAACTTCCATTATGGCATCCAAAGTACTGGTTTGAGGTTTGAAACCAAATTGATTAGGATTCAATAAATTATTGGAATAAAGATAATGTGATATTCTATTTACAAAAAGTTTTTCCAGTATTTTTCCTCCAATATTCACTAAACTTATTGGTCGAAACTTGGATGGATCCGAACAGTTTTCTTTACCTGGTTTAATTATAGGAATTATTAATGATTTTCTCCAAATTTTTGGAAAAATTCCTTTTTTTAAAAATTCGTTATATAATGTGGTAATAAATAAAGGAAACTGCAAAAATAATCTTAACCAAATCTCACTACTTATCCCATCTTCCCCGGGACTTTTCTTTTTATCAATTTTCTTAATAACCCCAATAATCTCTTGTTTAGTAAAGGGTGGGTCGTTTACACTAGTGATACTTTCTTTTAATTTTTCTCTCATAAGAATGTGAGTGTTGTCATCTGTTTCATGTTTATCTTCCTGAATAAACTGATCAATAAGGAAATTTAATGTATCTGTCAAATTATGAGTATACGTTCCATCTTCTTTTAATAGTGTAGTTAGAGAAGTTTTTTTACACAATTTTCCTACAGCTATTTTATACACAGCATTCCAAGGGTTGGATTCAGAAGTCAAGTTGCAAAATTTTTTCCAAGAATCGACCTTTTCCTTAGAAATTTGGGTCATATATCTCTTCTTTTCATCTAGATATACATTTTTACGTGCAGTTCTTAAAATATCATTATTTTTGGTTTTCTGATACCTTCTTCTAAGCGCATTAACCCTTTTCCTCATAACTGTTAATTCT
>JARFJB010000029.1:255000-282500 GCA_036346205.1 Vesta saturnalis
TATCAAATCTTAAAAATCTCATGATTTCACGAAATAGATTGCGTGGCATGGTCTCACGAAAAAATTGCAGTCTCTAAGTAACAGACCATAAACTGTCAAGCTGTAATGTTGTTGCGCCGTAAGCACCACCAGCTAGCAATATTGCAAGAAAAGCGTCAAGTTCTTGAAGAGACAATGACCAGTTTGTATTATCTCCTAGTTGTCGTTTAGTTTCAATTTTAGTACGTTTCTGAATGTATTTTAGCGTTGTGTTATCTATAAATAATCGAAATGCACTTAGCACATAGTTAGCAAACACATTTCTTTTTGAAGAAGAGTATTTCGCATAACATTTTTGTGAACTATACGGCCGACATAAGATCGACTTGATGGTTTACTCCCCACGCGCTGACATCAAATTCTGCACATTGTTCATTACTTTTGTCATCAACAGGAACAGCTTCATGACTTTCACCACCTTCGGAGTGCTTATCTGCTTTTTCGGATTCGCATTCAGATAAGTTTTCCAACTCCGCAAGATAATCTAAAGCCTGTTGTTGTGTAAAACCGCGAGACCGCCACATTTTTTTACTACGAAATTAACCCCGTAATAAGTATAGAAGTATCTCACAAGAACGTTCACTTGCAACTAATTTGAAATCTCAAAGTACTTGAATATAAAGATCTCTATAGAAACAAGTTATAACTTGCATTTTTCATATGTCGGGTGCGTAGGTAAAAATAGCGAAGATTATTCATGATTTCGGACACGACTAAACAAGTTCTGACTTGCAGTAAACTCCTAAAAATTACTACAATAATAGTAAAATACATTGTTTTATCTCAACGTTGTAATTATTTTTGTTATACAACCTCGAATCTGATTATGAATATATGAACGGTCAAAATGACGGTTCCGGCAGTTATACAAATATTACAAAAACACTCTAAAACGGCTTAATTTTCTTAATATATTTTTTTTATATTCTAAAAGTACGTAAAACTCTAGAAAAAGTCATAATACCTCAACACCGTAACTCTAAGCACAACGGAGAAACAACATTTTAAAGAAGACACACGGTCAAATTGACCGCCGCGGCAGTTCTAGTGTTAAGCAACGATGCGTTAAAGGGACAGTGCGTCTATGACCATAAACATATTGATGTAAATCAGGAAATATGTAAAAACAACAGCGCATCTTTTATCACTTTAAACCATTTAAACTACATTGTCATATATTTCTAAACGAAAGAAAAACTGTAGTGGATTGTGATGTTTATTGATACCTACCCAATTTAACCCGCCATAAAGGTAATAATAGTAGTTGGACATTTTACACATTTCTGTTTAACGAATGAAGTCAATTCTCATCAGACGTTTATCATGTTTACCTAACAATTCTAAAAGATTGTATTTAATTAATTTAAATATCCATCTAATGATAAATTTCATCTTTTCTGCTGCACAATCTAAAAAACAAATATAAATGTGGTCAGACGCCAACTATGCAAAGGGGAACAGACGGTTTGAAGTCTGTAACGAATCTTCTACGTTCTTCGTTCATTTAGTTGTAAATAAAAAAAAGGTTTTTTTTTTATTATTAATGATTTATAAGTATGTGGTAGGCAACTTAATTCGCATTGGTGTAACTTAAGTTGCATATTTTCTTAAGGGTTTATACTTCCATATCGTGAAAATATTTTCTGCACATATTTCGCGCGCATAGCTACATCACCTGATACCGTGAGTGTCCTTTTTAGCATTGCTTGATGTACGTTGTTTTAAGCAAGAAGCCATTTTTGGTTTCCACCTAAATTTTGTGTAAAGTGCCATTGATTTAATGGTAAGACACCTTTAACTCGTATTATATTAAAATCTGAAACATTTGCTTTTTGCGGTCACTTCTACTTCTACTCACACTTATACTTATACTTTTACCACTTTTGGGTATTTTTATTTTATGATTACATTTTGCATTTAATTCAGATCTAAATTTAGATCACACCTACAAGAGAATGCAATAAATTCTGGATTATTCAAATTTCAATGAATATGAATTTGTAAAAAGTAAATTCAACTTTGGTATGGTTTTACAACGTAAAACATTGAAAATACGACATATTGCGCAATATTGGTACGAAGATTACATCATCTATGGTTTACATTTCATCTTTTATCTTTTATTTTGACATTTTGGTGAATACTTTATTGTATCCTCGGTTTAGTTATTCCGAGCGTAATAAAAAAAAATACTTGGCGTCCAAGATCACTTTTATTATTGTTACCTTGAAGTTACTATATTGATGTTAGGTGGAAATAACTAAGCAGAAATTTGTTGTTAATTAAGCAAATCAAAAAGCATGAACCAGGCCCGATTGAATCAACCCGCTGAGTCAACGGCATTATCTTTTATTGAGTGTCTGGTGTCTGTAGTTATTTTAATGATTTGTATTGAGAACGCTTTAAAACATTTATTTAAACCATAATTACAAGTCCACGACGGTGGCTGAGAGCTACACTGAAAACAGTGTGCAGAATAATATAAACATTTCAAATCCAATTTTGAATTCTGTTGAGAGTATGAGTGACGAGATTAACATTAACATAGCCTCCAGTTCAAATTCGACAACCATTAGTACAGGAACAGCTCCTCAAATAAATTTTACAAAGTGCGCTGTAAACAGTATGTATATTTACAAAAGATACAAAAAAGATTAACAAATCAATGTGTTATTAAAAAGGTTACTACTTAATTAATATGTTAAAAAAAGTTCCTTTTCATAGTTATAAAAATTTCATTTTCATTTATGATAACATGTAATATTCTTAAAATAAATATTTGTTTCGGTTATAAATTTATTAAATGTCATAGAAAAAATGATGTATGCAACTTTCATGTAATGGCCATTAATACACTCACATGTTATATACGAAACTCGCCTGCGGCTCGTTTCGTATCCTACAACATGCTCGTGTATTAATGGCCATCATTTCATGATCGTTGCATAATGTACTATTTCTTGTGAGCCATTTTGCTTCCCTGTACATAGTTTAATTCAATAGTTTTAAACACATTTCAGATTTTGACACCAGGATCAAGTTTATAATTTCTGACTTTTTAATTTCTAGTTTATTCCTATTAGACAACTATATAAACTTAGTACATTTTTTGTTTTTAGCATAGGGAGTTATACAGGGTGTCCCAATAGTGCGTATTCGGTCGATAGCTCTTTAGCCATTAAACTTAGAAGATAAGTTTAAATAGGAAAGTTGTCTATTTTTAAAAGCTGCATAATCTAAAAATAGTTTGGTTTCTACAGGGTGTAATATAAAACCGATACATTATAGAACTTTGTTACGTGTTTATCGTGAATAACGTGTATTTTCGATAACTTCCGTTACTGTAGTTAATGAACTAATTGGTTACATCTAAATATTAATATTTCTTTATTCGTTGATGGAATGTTTTAATTTCGTACCTCAAAATTTATTGTTCGCACCTCTACAGTTTAAACTAATTTATTTAACGTACACATCTTTTTATTCCTTTATAGATATAAGTTGCGCCATCTCTAAAATTTATGGTCATTTACTAGAGTTTGAAAAGAAATCTTGTTTTAAAAGACAACTATTAGATATCTGTAAATATTTATTTATCAAAATTTGGTTTTAACATTCTTATCTAGTTTGAATAATTTTAATAGTTTGGCAATATTGCTTTTGTTAGGGCGTTGTTCCTAATCTTTCTTTTCTTGACACGCCATTTTCCGATGAGAAGGTTGATCTGCAAGAAAAATTTTTCCTTCCGTTTATAAGATGTTTAAGCATCGTTTCTTTGGAAAATTTTTCATATAATGTAATGTTTTTGGTATAAAACTTTACTGACGCTTTACAAGCGGATCGTATTGCAATTTTCAATCTTCATATCCTCGGGTAAGTGTAACACATGTTCGACAACCTTTAGTAAATCGTTTCTTTCATTTAGGTACTTTCGCAAGATTAATTAAATTAATAACATAAGTCTGTTGAAGCGAAATCATCGCTATCGGCTCTAAACATCTAAAAAGAGGTATGCTTGTATAAGGTAATTAGCAACGTATTTACTTGTATCACTTTCAGCGCCTTGATACCGGCGAAATAAACAGCTATTCCTTTACTCCTATAAGTAACTAGCAGATTGGAATCCACTACCGATCACCTTCGTACACATTCCTACTGGAATTCTGGCTCTTAGCTACTGATTGGTTGTTTTGGTTTCACAAAGTAACTATCACCTGCGAAACACGAAGGGCACTTACACTTTGGTAATTCTACATCAAAGGTCAGAATTCTTTATTATTCAATATACACAGGACTTGTGTAATAAACAGTGTATTTCTAAAATCCGTACAACATACTTAGGTTACCTTCGTTTTTTTTTACTTACTTGCAACAAAATTTATCATTTACAATCCTGTAATAACACTCTTTTGCTGGAGGCTAAAGGGTTGATTAATATAGAGTTTGATTTGTTCAATTTGTAATTAATTTCTACATACAAAAGAAAGAAAAACCACACCTATATTCACTGGGACGTTGACCTACTTTGTTTCACGGTAGCTGCGCGTTGAAGCTCCTGTTTTAAAATACATTATACAGGGTGGAACAGATATCGAGGTCAAATGAATTACAGTCATTGTATGAAACCGTATATATATTTATAATCAAATTTAGAATTTCTGTAGCTTTTCTGTACTTTGTCTTTGATTAATATTAATTATTTGTCATTACGGATAATTTTGTTCAGAGCAGGTTTTGCTGTAATAAAATTTCTGTACTATTGAATGTCTTGCTTCAATTCTATGCCTTGCACTGAACAGACTATCCAGATATTTCTATTTAATACCACTTCTTAATGTTTTAATATAATTAAAGAAACCGAAATCAAAATCATTGGGGATTTAAATTCTATTTTGTGAAACGTAGGCAAGCTGTTTCAAAATATTTAAGCACTACTATTTTCAGGTGGATCTATTTTAGATCGCACTGTATGTGTTACTTTCGTCCTTTCGGCTGCGATTTGTAAGTACTTACAACCGTCGGGAGGGCACAATTAACGAAACCTTTTTTTGTGTTTATGGTTCAATTACTGAACTGAATATATTTAGTTTTTATTCTTTGTGGGCATCTGCGACGGCTCACCACTTGCCATCGTCAGGGCTGAATTATAATTATTTTGTTAATTAAGATTGTTAAATATACGTTTACTTTTTGGGTGTTTGGTTAAAAGTTTTCTCTCTTTTAAATTGTTCCTTCCTTTTTTTGGGACACTACCTGTTTCAGGTTTTACAGGGCCTGCCCTACTCTACTCCTCTTTTCCTTCTTCCTTCCTTTTATCCCTTTTCCTGAATAAAACCTGTGTCGCCTATCCTTTAGTGGCTATCTAACCACGTCCACAACAGCGTAGCAAACCTCCAAAACCCCACGCATCCAAGTGCTCTGCGGTCACACGACCGTACGCCTGAGGCTAGTCGAGTGCACTTTCAAAAAATGTTTACATGCTGGTTAGACATGTAGCAACTTTTGATTTTAAATAGAACACCCTATATATTATTTTATTTTTCGATTCTCCTTATAATTTTACATCTTTTCATAAGAATTACTTACACGCTAAATCTTGTTTTTGAGATATTTGCAAAGTTAACTAAAACTGACATTTTTATGTAGTAATTCAAGTAGGCGTATCTCAGTTATTTTTAAAGATAAAAAATAATCTTGGTATAGAATTTATTCATACATGAGTTACTTTAATCTATTGTCAAAATTGATTTCAATATACAGAGTGATCATAAAATTAATTCAATAACATAAATTTGAAAATGCTATATCTTCATTTTTAAATGGCACACTCTATATTTCTTTAATGCCTTGTCTTCGTCTATTAATCGGCTTTCATTTCTATTAAATATGTTCTATACCTATCTCTAATAGTTTCGGAGATATTTAAGTTTGTTCAATTTTTTTCGTTGATAACACTGAAGAAGAGTAACGTTAGTCGATCAAAGCAAGCTATGAATACATAAGAAACTAAAAAACATATTAACTGAAATAGAAACACTTAAAATTTTAATAAATGTTCAATGTGACCACCAT
Organism: Vesta saturnalis; assembly: GCA_036346205.1. Classification (NCBI taxonomy): domain Eukaryota; kingdom Metazoa; phylum Arthropoda; class Insecta; order Coleoptera; family Lampyridae; genus Vesta; species Vesta saturnalis. Next base: position 261,112 of record JARFJB010000029.1, read on the forward strand.
TTTGTTGCTGGCAAACATGAAGTCTTTGAATAAACGACAAATTTACTTTTCGTAACGTGGAAACATTTATATTTTGAATAGCGTCTCTAATTTTTGCCTTCATATCATCTACAGTCGTTGGAGGAGTTTGACAGACTTTTTCTTTAATCCAACCCCTAAGAAAAAAGTTCAGCTTTGTGAAGTCAGGCGATCTTGCAGGCCAGGAGATAGGCCCTCCTCTTCCAATCCATTTGTTTTGAAACTGGATATTTAACTAATTTCTAACGTTTTTGCTCAAATGCGGCCACATTTCTCTAAGGGTTTGTAAAGGTAAATCTTCAATAAAAGTTTCAAATTCGTTGTGCAAGAAGTTCAAAGATGAATTCTTTCCCAATAATTCCGGCCCAAACCTTAAGTGACCAGCGGTGTTGATGATCAACAGGAATTATAAATCTTAGTATCGTAATAATGCAAATTATGTCTATTAACGTATCCATTTTTGTGGAAAGTAGCTTCATTGGTAAATAAGATCGTGCTAAAATAGTTGGGTTTTTCTAAATTTTTATTTATGGCCCAATTGCAAAAGTTTAATCTCTTAACGAAGTCAGCCTCGTCTAATTCTTGTGCAAGTTGGACATGATATGGATTATATTTATATTTTTTTTATAATACTATTAACTGATGTTTTTGAAACTCCTACTTCTAATTCCAATTGTCGGCAAGAAACGGAGGATTTTCAATCACGGACTGAAGAACTAAATGTTCTTTACCTTTGTTAATTGCGGTTCTTTCTCGTTCTAAATTGTTTTCGTAATGAATACTGCCTCTTTTCTCGAAACGCTCTTTCAATCTTGCAAATGCTGTAACTTGCGGGTGTCGTGCATTTGGAAATTTTTGCTTATAAATTCGATGAGCTAAAAGACAATTTTTATCGCTTTCACCAAGGGCGTAAATCATATTAACAAGTTCTTCTGTCGAAAAATTTATTTTGTAATTTAGGACGTAAGTATACAATACTACACAAATATTAGCACTGTTTGACAAGTTTTATGTCTTCATTTGTTTTCGTTCCTCTTTTGTTTTACGCTCTTTTGATTAAATTGTTTAATTTTACGATGAATCGTTTAAAAACATCTCAAATATCTCTTAGAAATGGTGGTTTCATACAATATTTATTATAATCACAAATTATGTATTTAAGTTAATATTTTTTAGTTTCTTATGCATTCACAGCTTGCTTTGACCGACTAATTTTACCCTTCTTCAGTGTTATCAACGAAAAAATTGAACAAACTTAAATATCTCCGAAACTATTAGAGATAGGCATAGAACATATTTAATAGAAATGAAAGCCGATTAATAGACGAAGACAAGGCATTAAAAAGTATGAGGTGTGCGATTTAAAAATGAAGATATAGCATTTTCAAGTGTATGTTATTGAATTAATTTTTGTGATCACTCTGTATATTAAAATTCAATTTTGACAATAGATTAAAGTAAGCTCATGTATGAATATATCCTATACAAAAGATTATTTTTTATCTTTAAAATAACTGAGATACGCCTACTTGAATTACTACATAAGCATGTCAGCAAATATCTCAAAAACTGTAAGATTTAGCTTGTAAGTAATTCTTATGAAAAAGATGTAAAATTATAAGGAGAATCGAAAAATAAAATAATATATAGGGTGTTCTATTTAAAAATCAAAAGTTCTATATTGTACCGTTGTTATATTATACCCTGTAGAAACCAAACTATTTTTAGATTATGCAGCTTATAAAGATAAACAACTTTCGTATTTAAACTCATCTTCTAAGTTTAATGGCTAAGGAGCTATCGACCGAATACACACTATTGGGACACCCTGTATATCAAATTATTTATAAAAGGATATAGAATTTATAGTTTTTACGTACTATTAGTTGTAAATGAAGTATGATTTTGATCATTCATTTGTTGAATATCATTTAAAAATCGTCTACCTTTAAAGCATACTTCTGTTATAATCGAAGATCTCAATGTGATGTGATTATCCACTTAACACACAAATTGAAGCACCTTTTGATAATGACGAAGAAGCAATTTGAGACGTAGAAGATAATTCAGCTTCGGACGCAGATGAGTCAACCTATGGATTTGTTGTCAAACTTGATCGAAGTGATTGGGAAAATTTACACAAAACTACATACTGTTATCGATCAGATCGAAATATTGCGGATAAACGGCGTTATAAAGTTTTACAACCATTTGATTGGACGATTCGCATTTTTTAAAGAAACTCGACTTCCTTGTTCACTTGTTTTTAAACGAAATAAGATTACTCCCTTGGGGGGCGTGTATTTGAAACTTTTCGCAAAATGTTCGAATTGTCAGAGCAAACTAACTAGTATCATCGAGTGCCCACCAAAAGTTGAAGATTTGTTAGTCAATATTGGCTGCTCCTACCGAGGCTCTTTTCAAAATTGTGAGAAATCAAAAAAGCGAAATCTAATGACAAAAGAAAACAAATCGGCTGCATCTATACGTGGAATGGGAGCTCAACGTATTATGGAATATGGCGATGTCGAAGCGAGTAATGTGTCTAGTTTAAATGCGCTAAGAACTTTAAAATATAAAAAAAGACTAGAACAACAGCATGATGAAAATCCAATAATTTCTGTGCAATTAATGAAAAGAAGTATGCCGTATGACACAACAATTGTTAATTTAGGGTACGATCCGTATTATGTACATTACTGGACAGCTCCTCAAATAGATACTTACCGAGTCTACGGTAAAAATGTCCGATTTCCAACTATTTCGATAGATGGTACCGCTGGGTTAGCTCAAAAAATGAAACTGATAACAAATAGAGAAACTCACCATATTTTTCTCTATAAAATAGCACTCAGCGATCAAAACGGTAATTATAGTGTAGCTCACATGTTATCAGAAAGACATTATAATAACGCAATAACTTATTTGCTTCGCGAATGGTTAAGATGCGTCACCATTATTCCAAAAATAATTGTAACAGATAAGTCTACTGCACTGATGATGGCTGTGAGTCAAGCATTTTCAGAGTGCACATTAACTAAATATCTCCAAGTCTGTTCTGATTTGCTTCTTCAAAAACCTGGTGCATGATTAGAAACGATTTTAATCACGTTATTCATTTAATTAGTACTTGGCCAGCGATAAAAGCATCAACTCGTCGAATAAAAATGTTGTATCTTCGAGCAATATGTTTAGCTATTGGAAATTTTCAAGACGTACTATACCTTTTAAAATTCATCTTTACTGTGGCGCTACATGAAGAAGACGGTCTTAATAATGAAGGATGGTAGACACCTTGCGAAATTGCCAAATTATATCTTAAAGAAAGAATTTCGTCACACAGTTCTTCCAATCTTAAAGAATATGATTTTGATTCAGAGGTGGAAGGAACGGTAGACATTGACACGGACAACGACAAAATAGATGATGATAAAACACAAAGCAATAAAGAAACTGGAGGAGTTTACAATGTTGTAAAAAATATATATTTCGAGATATTAGCGGACGCCCGAAAATTAGAAAATCAAGCCAGTCGTGATAATATGCAGTACAGTCCAGTATTTGCAAAAAAATTATTCGATTTGTGTAAGTTATTGCCATGTTGGAGCGCGATAATGGCATTATCGGAAGGTCTGTTTAATGACCTTAAAAATAGAATTATGAAACATACTGACCTACCATTGCGATTAGATACGCATTCAGATTCCCACAACATGAGGTAATATGAATCTAATTCGAGCTAAATATAATTCAATTATTGGGAATGAAATCCAAGATGATGAAGAAGATGAAAATAAAATATTGAGCGAATAGATATTTTTAAATGAAAAAATGCAATATCAAATAAAAGACATCCATAATGAAAAAGATGAGCCAAAAGATATACAGAATAAAGAAGAAAATTGGCGTGGCTTAGAAGAGCAAAATAAACCTTTAAAAAAAGACAAAGTAATTATTTACAAGCTGACCCAACGGTTAGATTATTAAATCAAGAGACCCGATCTAACGTTTCAGTTACTGGCGTTTTAAAGGATGGTAACGTGAATGACATTAAAAGTATAAAATTTGTCACCGATCGTTATTCTTTTATAAATACTTGCTCGTTTTATTCGATATACCAAATCTTCGTCAATTTATAGAAAGCAGCCAAAAAGATTTTCTGTTTTTTGAAATGATTGCGAGTAATCTAAGGGATGGCATCACTGCTTAAACTTGCAGAAAGCGCGGAAAAAATTTAATTCACGTCTTAAAAGATAACATTACACATTATATTATTACAAAGATACTTCATCAATACCCTTCCTTTCGTGAAACTAATAAATGTAGTGCTTGCTTTCAAACATTTGGACGACCTACAATAACTACACCCGCAAATTTAACAAATAGTAGTTTGTAAACTTCAAAAGCTTTTAGAAGACTACTTACAGGAATTAAGAAAATGTGCTCGTGCGGTTCTTCGAAAATGGAAAAGGATTTAGAGATGGGATTTCACGTAATTGTGGAAATTTATAATTTACAATTAGAACAAAGTACCTTAGCAGATATTCCGATTTATCTAACTTTAAAAGACACTAGGTATGAATTTCGAGGACTCGTCAACTTTATTCCGCCAGTAAATAAAGATCCCAGTGCTATTGGATACTTCAGAACAATTTGCTTCAGAAATGTCAATTACCAGTTCGAATGTTACGACGATCTGATTATAAGTACACAAAGTGTAAAATCATCAACAGCATATACTGCTCAGTATCTTATTTACACACTGCAAATACCCTTAATTTTTCTATTTCTTTGTTCTTTAACATAGCCTTAACTTTTGGGAGCAATGATTATTATCAAAAAATTATGATGTCTTTAAACCGTACTAGTTGATTCCTGAGAAATTCTCTATTCAAATTTTATTAAATACTACCTATCTTTATCTGTAACTTTCAAATTTATTTTCATTTATAACGTTTCATTAAAAATAGCGAGCTCTGATGGTTCAAAGTCTGTCAATGTTGACATATATTACTAAACACATCGATAAATTTCAAAGTGTACAGAAGGATATACTTTCATGTGTACACTAAATATAATTTTAATAAACCATTTTTACAGAATTATACGTTTTAAAAATATATGATCGCTTCGAAGATGTAATATTTTGGGAGAAAACAATAAAATAATAATTATCTTCAACTTTATAACTTTGGAACAACACAACCTCGTCCCTTTTATAAACTACATTCTGTAACTATTACAAAAACATAGTCATATGTTCCGTTTAAAATAACTAAGTTGTGCCCCGCCTAGCTTTTATGCAACACCCTATATATTGAGAAATAATTTTTAAGTATGAGTAAGTTCATTTTAAACAATTTCTATTTGAGACATTTTCTATAAAGTTAGATATGTAGACGCTATAAAATAATGCGCTTTTATTTGGATCACGTCTTCAGCCCCCAAAAGTTTTTTCGCTATTGTTCAATCCCTAATTGAAACCAATCAAAATGAAAGTGTTCACAAACCAAGCACAAACGTTTTTACAAAGCAAAATATTAACCAAATAAGAATTTTTTAAAATTCATGTCTACAGCCCTACCCATTAGATTTCTACGAAGGGGGTGAACACAAACGTAATTAACGTGCAAAAACGAAGACCAAACGATTAATCCTAATTTAGTGTCGAAATTCAAAGTGGGGGGGGGGCTGGCATGTCTCCAGCCCCCCCAATTAGATGTCAATAAAGGGGGTGAACACTAACGAAATTTTTGTGTGCACAAACGTGCACAAACGAAGCACAAACGTTTAAGCATAATTTCAAGCTAAAATTCAAGATGGGGGGGGGCAGTATGTCTCCAGCTCCTCCAACTGTTTTGTAGCAATAACTCATCCCCTAATTGAGCACAAACGAAAATAACTTGTGCACGATGGAAGCACAGACGATTAAACGTAGTTTGGAATTAAAACTCAAGATGTGGGGCTGGCGACATGGACCTGTTTTGTGTGTTCGTCGCAATGCAACGAAATGTGAGTCATAATAATCATAAAACTGATTATTGAGATTCCTTTTTTGAAACAAAGAATACTGTTATTTATTGTCTGGGCTATGCCCGTCTGTTTCCCTTTGTATAGTTGGCATTTATATTTGTTTTTTTTTTAGGAACGATAAGATTGTGCAGCAAACAAGATGAAATTTATCGTTAGATGGGTATTTAAATTAATTAAAAACAATCTTTTAGGATTGTTAGGCTATTATTACCTTCATGGCGGGTTAAATTGGGTAGGTATCATTAAACATCCACAATTCCGCTTACAGTTTTTCTTTAACTTTATAACTTTGTAACAACACAACCTCGTCCCTTTTATAAACTACATTCTGTAACTATTACAAAAACATAGTCATATGTTCCGTTTACAATAACTAAGTGGTGCCCCGACTAGTATTTATGCAACACCCTATATATTGCGAAATAATTTTTAAATATGACTAAGTTCATTTTAAGCAATTTCTACTTGAGACATTGTCTATAAAGCTAGAAATATACGCGCTATAGAATAATGCGCTTTTATATAGATCACGTCTTCAGCCCCCAAAAGTTTTTTCGCTATTGTTCATTCCCTAATTGAAAACAATCAAAATAAAAGTGTTCACAAACGAAGCACAAACGTTTACACTTTTTACAAAGCAAAATATTAACCAAATGATATTTTTTTAAAAATCATGTCTCCAGCCCCACCCATTAGTTCTCTACGAACGGGGTAAGCACAAACGAAATTTTTGCAGGCACAAACGTGCACAAACGAAGACCAAACGATTAAGTCTAATTTAGAGTCGAAATTTAAAGGGGGGGGGGGCTGGAATGTCTCCAGCCCTCCAATTAGATGTCAATAAATAAATGGGAGAAAATGAACGAATTTCTTGTGTGCACAAACGTGCACAAACGAAGCACAAACGCTTAAGCGTCTTTTCAAGTTAAATTGAAAATGGGGAGGGGCAGCATGTCTCCAGCACCTCCAACCGTTTTTTAGCAATAACTCATCCCCTAATTGAGCACAAACGAAAATAACTTATGCACAAACGAAGCACAGGCGAATAAACGTATTTTGAAATTAAAACTCAAAATGGGGGGGGGGGGCTAGCGACATGGACCTAAACTGAAGTGTAGCTGTGCTGAAAATAATCTTTTTGATTTTTTATATGGCGAGATCACCAAACAAAATTTTAAAAACATTATGTGACTGATTTCGAAAAGTATCTACCCACTTAACGGTACTAATTAAAAACTTGTACGTTTATTCCTAAAACTATGAAAATTTTTTTCATGTCATTAACTCTTTTTTATTTAGTTAGTAGTGTTCAACCGGCCTTTTCATAACTGATTACGTAAATAGCTGTTTGTATTTTTTTTTTATGAGATAAATTATATAGGTACACTCCTTCAATCTCACTGTAGGTTTTTAATAGAATTAACGAACATTGTTTATTTTATTCATCTACTTGCTTGTAATACACGCGTATAAATAAAGTGGATAAATGTTTTAAGTGGATGTCCAAATATAATAATTGTTATACTTGTGCCTTAAAAGAATAATATGCTGCTAGTGGTTATTAACAAATTTACATTTAGGAAAGTATTCAGCGAATAATTAATGTGGGCAGTGCTTTACTAAACTCTGAAAACCATATAAAGGAAATTGCTTCACCCATCATTCAATATCAAATAGTAATGAATGTTTATGTATTGAAAATTATAACGACTCCTATTATTTTAATATGGAAGAATCCACCAATTATAATAATGCTTCACTTCAAAATCGCAGTTGCACGATGCAGCTTCGAAACACGACATTGCTTCAAAATTTAAGAAGTAACAGCGATTGCACTGATGACAGCAGAGACAAGTACTTTGATATTGAAGGCGAAAGCAGCAGTTCTGAATTATCGGACACCAACAGTATGAAGAATTATGATGAGGAAGGATACATCGATAAGCAAATTAGGTGCCAAGAAATTATAAATTCTGAGAAAACCCCTTTCGAACAAATTAAGACTACAGGTGAGCTACCCTCTTTATGCTAACCAATGCCCTTGTGAAAGAAAGGAAAGTTTATACAATATATTTCCCCTTGGATGGAGTTTTACTCGCAATTATATTATTGTTATACCGTATTATCTACTATAACTTACATTTGACGTAATAATAATTTATGTTAAACACAACAATATTTGTATACGTTTCTAGAGTCACCTTGACTTGCAATTATGCCACGTTTCACTGTCAGAAGAAGGTGTACTTAACACGATTAACACGTCTGTAATAACATTCGAATTTACTCCAAACGAAAGATTGATCCATATCATCGATTTCGAAATACTCTTTACGCTGGTTGTAATAAAAACTTACTAGGGATGTATTTCGATTGTTGTTAATACTAATTCCCCTAATATTACTTATACTCCTAATAATAAATAGGAGATTTTGTGCCTTCAGCTCATTCCCGTGATTGAATGGGCCATGTTCTTAAAATTTGATTTGCTTTAGTTAGAAAATGTGTGTGTGGTTAGATATGTTCGCTTTACAAAAAAATGTAACTTCAACCTATAAATAAATGTTAAAATGCCTCGGACGCCAACTTATTTTATGGAAAACAAGTAAACCGTAAATGTAATAAATGTAAAATTGAAAACAATAACAAGGTTTATTATAAAATCTGTAAGTCAAGTTATAAAAGTAGAAAATCGTTATCCTAATGTTCGTAACTTAAAAAATACCTTATACTAATCATTAGAAAATAAATACTTGTAAAATTTTTGATGTCACTGGTATACTGTAACTGATAAGATGTGCTGACGAAGCCACGCTTTCAGTTTTGGTTGTGCAATCAATCTTGAAATGGAAATATAAGTTTTGATATTCGTTGATCCCAAATGAATAAATTCTTTTACAAAAAGCTAAACTTGGTAGATTTAAATGGGTTAATGTACTATTTATTTATAATATTCAGCATAGCAACAACTTCTATTGCGTCATCCTCGTTAAACTAAAACGTAATAATCCAATGAAATTACGTAATAGGAAAATGTAACGTAATAAAAGTAAAATAAAAGTGCCTAAAAAAGATAAATATAATAGACAAAGAAAAATAGGTTTAATTACTCTGACCGTTAATTTAACGACACTTTTTTAATAAAAATACTCAAGAACAAAATGGAAGCTTCTTGCTTTCATGTCGTAACAACAACGACTCCCCACAAATGATGTCTGCGCTAGACGAAATGCGCGTACTACCCCACTTTAAAATATCTAAACCTATGTTTTTTCAGCCACTAAGGTATGCAATTTACATGACACAAAAATGAACGCAGTTGCCTAAATTACGGTATATTTTTAACACAAGTCAAAAAGGTTTGTTACATGGTGTTTCTTTCTAAGGCTCGAGCCTAATCCTGTGAACACTTTTGGCCTATTGTGCTTGTCTCGCCTCGGTTAACTAAACTACATTTCAGTAACCCTGTGCGCTGAAGGAAATGGCTCAGGATTTTTCCTGAGATCGAGCTATACTTCATAGGTTGCATTTTATTACACCTGATAAGTATGTACCTAATCACAAAGTATGCCGATGTTACTTATTGCACTGAAATATTTTGGCCCGGTAAATAGTGTTGAACCTACGAGAGTTGTTCAATGGAAACACTTTTAGAAGTTATAAGCTATTTTTTATTCAACAAATTCAAAAGAAATCTCAATTAACATTAGGAATGACTACTACTGTTCAACCAATCTATAAATACCTTTCTGATAAAATGTTTTCAGTTGTTTGAGGAACCATTCCTTAACAGCAATCCCACTTCGGAATGGAATCGACGACCTTTTACTGATACGTCCTGACTGTAAGGCGGGTGTTTTAGAACTTCCCACTTGATATTCCCAAGCAGATCTTCAACTGTATGAGCCACATGGGGTCTAGCATTATCATGCAGAATAATGACACCACTAATGAGCTTTACGGGAGATTTATCCTTGATGCTGATACGATAGAGTTTTAAGGTATCTGAATATCACTCAGCGTTAAAGTTAAGACATTCTTTAACATCAAGAACAGCGCACCCTCGTAATCGAAAATACGGTCGCTACTACTTTTTCTGCAGAAGGTTGAGGTCGACATTTTTGGCTTTGAAAATTGCAGAAGCTTCCACTGCATTCTCATACGTTCATACTGTAAATGTCAATGGTCCGATTGATTTTCGATGATGGATGTCATTTTGTGCCTCAGTAACAATGCTTTGAAAAGACCGAATGCAAATGTGCGTCACTAGTTCTTAAACTAATAGAAAACTCAAATAATTATGCTTTATTGTCAAATATAAATTGAGTCGGATATACGTCAATGTAGTACTTAGAGTAAATCTTATTTCGGCAATAATGTACAACGGAGTATATCTATTGTACAAACTCGTTATACCTACATACTTAATTACATTTCGGACGGACAGTATTCTTTAAGTTTACTAACAAATAACTTAATATCACTTGAGCAAAAGAAAAACTATAGAAATAAGCCAGTTTCGTGTAAATTTTGTCAGACATTTGACCAGGAAACATAATCAGGAAATGGAAGTACAAAATATTTTAAAATTTCCGGTTAAATGCAAAGCGAAAACATGCACTAAGTATGACTCAAACTTTATTTGAGGGAAACCATCCAAAGAAACAGGTTGAGAAATAAGAAACAGAATATTATCCGTGCGTATTCTGCAAAGCTATTTATACGAAAATGTTTTTAAAGCGCCATGCCAAGACTTGTGTTCAGCAAAAAGCTCTAACCGATAACCGAAAACTTAAAACCAAGTATCTGTCACTTTCTCAAACAGCAGAGGCATTAGCTCTTGATCCAACAGGTGCCGTTTCAAAATTGGATGTAAAGGAACAGGTAAGATTCGCACCGTACCTAATATCTTTGACCCATGCCCAAAGTGACTCATTGCAAATTAAGTTATAATAAAATTGGTGCTATCCTTGCCACTAAAGAACACCCCGTGTTACTTTATTCGTCAGCAGTTTAATCTCAAACAAGTATTTCATTAACTAAGCGTGATTCGGAAAAGAGACTGTGAGTATTTAAAACGTGTTTCTAATATCAACCCAGATTAAAATGTAGGCATATTTTTTCGTGGACATTTGTAAATGATATACGGAAAAAAATCAAAACTTTAACGCGCGAAGTTCATTATATCAGAAGTCTTTGTTGATCACATGATATGATACCTTCTACTGCATTGCTGTTAGTATTAAAAATTAATAATAGATTCCCTTAATATCACTACCGATGATAAGGTAAACTTTGTGGTTGACAACGTCGAAATAGAACACAATACATACAACAAACGCCTTAAACCACAACAAGGGTTTAAGAATTTAAGATGTATGTTATTCTGTTATAAACTGTTAAAAGGTTTGAGGTTAGACATTCGAAAATTTCTACATACCATCTATTTTCAGGTTTTTAATATGATGAGAGGCGACGATATATCGTTTGTAGCCAAAAAAAGATATCTTAATAGCCCACTACGGAGAATCATATTTAAAATCACAAAAAAGAAAAGAAAAAGAATATAGTTGCAGCAATAAACTACAAAAAATGGCACGCCTGTTGATTGCTTATAGAGCCATTGTAAATGATACTACCAGCTCTTTTAAAGATCTACTTCTTCTAGAAAATTTTGATAAAGTAGTTGTGACCACAAGAAACGTGTCTGGTTACGGCCCCATTAATAAAACGTTTCAATCGCGTAGCGTGGGAATACTTATCGGTACAGCATTAAAGGCTATATCTGATGAATTAATCCATTTAATATTAAACGGTAGCAAAGGATTACAATGCAACTCGCCAGATGAATCTCAATCGTGGCGCAGAAATACAAAAAATTTTTTTTAAATTAGTCGGGTCCAAATGTAACACAGAGATGTCATCAGTAGCTAATAAGGATCTGAACGAAAAACGATGGCCAAAACCACTACTAGTACTTTTAATTGGTGAGGTCCAAATATTTAGAGAGGAAACAATAAAATTTGCGAAAGATTGTGAAAAACAATTTCTAGAAAAACTGACACATGTGAAATATAAGCTGTTGGTTCACTATTCGTTATCTTTATTCATTCTTTTCAACAGGCGTAGGATTGGGGACGTCCAATACTTAAAAATTAGTGACTGTAGATCTGAAAGAAGAACCAGTTTTCAAGACTTCGAAGAGGCGTTATCAGAAAGTGAAAAAGTGTTACAACACTAGAAAAGAGTTGTGAATGACGGAAAGGGGTCACGGGCTGTTGTAATGTTGGTTCCTCAACTATTGCAACACTTCATCAACATACTTCTTGGAAATAGATACTAATATATTCCTGCGGACAATCAATACGTTTTTGCACTACCCAATAGTAAACTTAAGTGGGCACAGGGAGATGTTGCTATTCGAAACGTAGCGAACAAAATTAAATTGGAAAACGCAACAGCTATCTCTAGCAATAAGCCACGTAAACATATAGCGACAACTATGCAGTTGCTTACCATGTCCAAAAATGATTGCATACAGTTTTTTAAGTTCATGGGCCATACGGAGAAGACACGAGGAGTTCTATAAGTAAGTAACAATAATTTGTTTCAATTGTGCCAAAACGCTTCAGAATGTCTTCCTTTTCTAACTATTCAGGAAATGTAACATATTATGCAACGGATTTTAAACACCAAGTGTATTTAAAAGCATTATTTAAAGCACCCACAGTGGTTAACAAAATATTTTCTTTTTTTATGTGGCCAGGATGGATGTATCTGTCTCGCTTCCCTCCGCAGTTAAAACTTTCATATTTTCTCCTTATAACATAATATACTATTGTCAATAGTTATTATATTCCGTGACCTATGGTTTTTTTATATTACATAATAGTACAACTTGGCTATTAGTTTACAATACTGAAACGGTAGGCCTACTTTTGATTCAACGTCTAACAATTGGCAGTGTTATTTGATACTAGCATTGACGTTTCGTTCTGGTTAGATGTGGCACTATGTTTGCAAGTTCGTAAATAATGTTATCTATTGTAGAAATTTTTTTTTAGTTGAGTACTATTTTCGCTCATACGGTTTAGGTAGACAAAATGGTGATTTCACGTTTCACATATTTTTCTTTTCCATCTCACTTTCGGGATTTAACATCCGTTCACAATACAACAATTAGAACAGAAAATTACAGACGCGATACGAAAGATACTACAGCCGATATGTTCAAATATGGCGACGAATACGCAAAAACGATACGAACTGTGCGTCCAACGTAATGAAGGTAAGTTAATAGCCATCCTGTATATCTGGAAAAGAACATCTCCTCATATTATACCAAGTAACTGCGTTACAGCTGAGAAAAAAGTTTGATGCGTTTTATAACTGGGTAAATGCCCAGCTACAAACGCTGATAAAAGTGTTAGTTACTCAGCAATTAATGTGTTAACTAAAGACTGTGGTGGGCTTCAAGGTTTTGGAAGTAATGACTAACAAGTAACCTGCAATCACGTTTTTTAATCAATGGGTTAACTAAAAAACCTTAACGGCTGAATAACTGTGAATGAATTCTTTTCGGGAAATAATCTAGGTTATTTCTCAAAATTAGAAAGTTCGTTTGAAAGCAACTAACTTCGCCATCTTATCTTACCTCCTCGGTATTTCCTTTCATTCACTGTTTGGTCTTTTCAGTTAAGTTCTTATCACCTAATAAAAATCCAAGTTCCACTTCGGTGGAGCACAATGACGAATTAAACACAACTTTAACACAAGAGTGCAACAGGAATGGTATGATAACGTTAAATACACTTAATTCTTTGAAAATGCTGATTTTTTAGAATTGAATAAGGATAACTCTACCGATAATCATACTTTAACAAGCATGGAAATGCTAATAGTAATTTTAACGTCATTAAATTTAATATTTTTCGATGTTTTCAACGAGATAGAGATATGCTTATCATCTTATTTAAAACTGAGAATTTGGATTGAGTAGGGCGAAAAAATACCGTGCTATACGACTTAGTCAGATATTTATACAGTATACTTTTTTAGGTTGGACAACTAAAGAAATAAATTTTCTAAAGGAACATTCTAAATGTTTCATAAGTAACGGAACTTACCCGTCAGGGTTGTAAGATCGAAGATACAACACCTCATAAAACAAAAAACATTTTTTACTGTTGTTTAGTACCTACCATTGTTTACATAGCAATAGTTTACAATGTACTCTTTAAAGGCATTTAAATTGCAATACCTGTGTAATAGAGACATAAACACGATAAAACATTATATTCATATCTACCATACCATTTTCCCTCCAAACGACTTGCAACACTGTTGGAGGGCAGTCAGTTGAAATTATAACATATATAGCGAAGGGAAGGAAGTGATACGTATGTGATATATACAGGGTGATTGATTAGTGCGATAAAGTTCAGTATCTCCTATGTCCTTCGAAGTATCAAAGCAAACGTTACGAGAGATTATAGCCATCATTAAGCTTCATATTTTAAAATTATTTCCAATGTTACAGGGTGTTTCATAACGCCGTGCCACACCAAAGTTAAATTTTTAAACGAAACACCCTATATTTTAATTTAAATTTGAAATCCCTTCACTTCCTCATTACAAAATATATACTTGTAATACGTTATACGGGGTATTTAAAAAGTTATAACCACTTTTCCATGAAAATCGTAACAAGTTAACCGCGTTGTATAATTTCAAAGGGCTACATGAACAATGATCTGTTGCAGCCGTAGCTTTTTAATAATTATCAAATTTTATAAAAATGATTGAGTTTGAGAATATTCGTTAAATTGATTACAGGGTGAGTCAAAACATCAATTCATTATTTTCTCAGTTTTTTCAAATGGATCAACCTGTATTTTATATCACTATCGAAAAGTACTATTGTTTTACTTATATTTTTGTTAAGCATTCCCTATGCCCAAAATGATTAGTTTTGAGATATTTTCATTTTTATATGCAAAGTATTAATTATGTGTCTAAATGTTTGCCAATTATGAGTTGGCCATGATTTATTTGTCAAAAACTGACAGTTTACCATTATTGTCTGTTAATTGATTGTTGTGGTAAATTTGTTTATAATTTTAAAAAATCTAAAATAGGGCAAAATGAATTTTACTCGTGATGAAATACTAGATATGATATGGATATTGGGAGAATGCAATAAAATGCATTGCTTTCAAAAAGAGATTATTTTGAACCTTTTCCTGAGAGGCGACAACCTACAAAATCTAGTTTAGAAAGATTGATGGATGGGTTTAACCGAACTGGTTCAGTTAACTATGAAAAGCATGAACGAACAAATACTACTGTGACAGAGGAAAACGAAATGAATGTGTTGTTGGCAGTTACAGAAAACCCACATACAAGTATAAGGAGTATTTCTAAAGAACAACAACTTAGTTACTACTGTGTGCAAACAATTCTGTGTAAAAACAAAATGCACCCTTATCACATTCAATTGCATCAAGAATTAACAGATAATGATTTTGAGAAGAGATTAGCATTTTGTGAATGGGCCCTACAAAGGTTAATCAACAGAGAGACCTTTTTGACTATGTATTGTTTGGAGATGAAGCTACATTTCATCGAAATGGTTGTGTTAACAGGCACAACTTTCACTATTATTCCACAAGTAATCCATACCACATAATTACACATAGTCAAACCAGATGGTCATTAAATGTTTGGGGAGGTATTGTTGGTAACTATGTCGTAGGGCCATATTTTTTTGAAGATCATTTAAATGCTGAGATGTATTTAGATTTTTTAGTAAATCACTTACCTGTATTACTGGAAGAGGTTCCACTTCGTATCCGCCAGCAAATGTGGTTTTTACTTGACGGTTCACCTGTACACCATAATATATTAATTCAAGGTGAACTTGATAATCAGTATCCTGAAAAATTGATCGGAAGAGGTGGACCAGTGCGATGGTCACCCAGGTCATTAGAATTCAATAAAATGGACTCATTTTTTTGGGGTTACATTAAGATTGAAGTTTATAAAACACCTCCGACAACAAGAGATAACATGAAAGAAAGAATAACAAATGAATTTCAAAATATCAGTGCACAAGTGCTTAGTAATGTTAATAACTCTTTCAATTACCGTTTTCAGGCATGCACAGGTGTCTTGGGAGGTCATTTTGAACATCTTTTGTAATTAACTTTTATTGTAGTTTAGGAAATTAGTATTGCTTTTATTTGTTCGTAATGGTAATTATTTGTTTGTAGTATACTTGTTTTTATTCCTGTATTCGTTATTTGACCACTCTATTCACAGATAATAATGGTAAAGTGTCAGTTTTGACAAATAAATCATGGCCAACTCATAATTGGCAAACATTTAGACACATAATTAATACTTTGCATATAAAAATGAAAATATCTCAAAACTAATAATTTTGGGCATAGGGAATGCTTAACAAAAATATAAGTAAAACAATAGTACTTTTCGATAGCGATATAAAATACAGGTTGATCCATTTGAAAAACTGAGAAAATAATGAATTGATGTTTTGACTCACCATGTAATCAATTTAACGAATATTCACAAACTCAATCATTTTTATAAAATTTGACAATTATTAAAAGCTACGGCTGCAACAGATCATTGTTCTTGTAGCCCTTTGAAATTATACAGGGCGGTGAACTTATTACGATTTTCATGGAAAAGTGGTTATAACTTTTTAAAACCCCGTATAACGTATTACAAGTATATATTTTTGTAATGAGGAAGTGAAGGATTTCAAATTTAAATTAAAATATAGGGTGTTTCGTTTAAAAATTTAACTTTGATGTGGCACGGCGTTATGGAACACCCTGTAACATTGTGACTAATTTTAAAATATGAAGCTTAATGATGGCTATAATCTCCCGTAACGTTTGCTTTGATACTTCGAAGGACATAGAAGATACTAAACTTTATCGCACTTATATATATATATATATATATATATATATATATATATATATATATATATATATATATCTGTATATATTAATCGAATTCTTTCTCTTTTGTATACTTAGTGTTATATGCGCATAAGCGTTACTGGTCAAACTTTACCAACACTATAGGCCTGTGGTAAGTTCAGATCTATATTGAATCGCTAATATATTTTATTACTTGCCGTTGTTATTGATATTACAATAACATAAAACGGTTTTCACTATGCTTCGAACCTACTTATAAAAGAATAAAACAGATTTTTTTCAATAAAGGTAATTAAATAATTACTTTGTTTATAAACACATTATTTCTAGGCGCAATTATGTCGAAGACTTTAGTCAGGGACAATAGTGTAGTAATTTAAGATACATTAAAAACTTTCCTTTCGTATAGTTTGTGTGAATATTTTACCAACCATTCATACTATATGCAAATTTACATTAAATTGATCAGCTTTGAACCGGTTCAAAACGTGTCAATTTTTTACATTTTGCTGTAATTGGTTTCTCTTCGTAATATACGTATATTTTACCGTTCACAAACAAAGAGCAAGATACGTTTGTCTAATGGTTTAAAATATATCAAGTTTCATTTTTTTCATATTCGTCGCCAGTTACAAATGTTGACAGATAGAAATCAGCATAATTTGTCATTCTTTGATATCGGACGGAATAGAATATAAAGCACTGTAGTAGCGACTGCTATAATTTTTAAATTACCTCTGTTCGTGTTGTATTTTTGTGGGTGTTTTCCTATTTCGTGCATTCCCCTTTCGTGTGTTGAAAAATTTCATTTGAAATGTTCCCCTTTCGGGTGTTCTCAAATCCTATTTCGTGCGTTAAATTTATAAGTACAGTATTTATACCTATATCATTGTTCACTTAAATTTCGTAAAACTAATACAAGTAGCATCATAAAATACAGCCGCTACTAAGTACTTTTTCATTAATTCTATGCTTTAAAAGAAATATGGTATCTACCTAAATTCATCGCAACCACACCTTTATCAAGCTTTAAATCAAGCTTTAAATCTAAGATGATCTCATTTTCATCAATGTTGTATTGATTTAATTACCTATTTCTTTATTATATTTAAAAATTACATTAAAAACAATAAAAATCAGTTTATCCATTTTATTGATGTTAGTTATGAATATGATTGATTGACCCCATCTATGCGTAAAGTAAGAAAAATATCAAACATGCAGCAATTACAGAAAGCTTCAATTAAATATGTTGTAGGTAACTACTAAATATCATGTGTAAAAGAGAGTATTCTAAAATGACATTTTATTTATTGGAAATGAAATTATAGAAAAGTTTAACGTTGAAATTTATTATGTAGTACTTATAAATTGCCAAATTACTATTAAATGTGCAAAGTATATATTGTAAATCAAAGAATGAAATCGTTATATACCTATATTATTTAAAGTGAAAAATTGTTTCCTATGACATCATGAACAAATTAGTTTATTTATCCAAAAAAAAGCTTGTAGTTTAACATCCCTATCACGCATATAAAGAAAGTGTTAACTAAAATTTTCATTGAAAATATAATTAACCTCAAATTATCTATATGTGCAGGAAAGAATATTAGTCTTTAAATAAACAAAATGTGTTAAATTCATGTATTTTAATGATCTTTTCCTGAAAGATTCAAATGCAGTAAGGCAGATAGGTAGTTAATCTGTTTTAAAAACAGTTTCCTAAAATCACAGATGTACTTTTCATTATTAAAAGTCAAACAATAAAAAAAAATTCAGTTTATCCACCTATATTACCTAAAGTGAAAAATTTTTGCTATAAGATATCGTGAACAGACTAGTCTAATTATTTATCTAAAAAAAAGCTTGAAATTTAATTTTAATTTTCATGTAAAACGAGGGTCTTATTTAAATTAGGCAAGTTTTTTAAATTATGTTGTAACTTTTCATTATTAAAAAGTCAACACAATAAAGTCACTTTAATTTTATTGATGTACACATTTGAGTTTTTAATAATTTGAAGAAAAATACATCAAATTATACAAAATTTTGTATTTTAAAACTGAACGTATAAAAATTATACTTTTATATTTGTAATGTACAATTTAACCTGTGCATAATGCTGACTACATTTAAAGATAAAGGCGCTATAGATAGACTCATAACTATGTAAATATAATGCAAAACAAGTACAAGTTAGATTTAAAGTATGTTGCCAATTTCAATCTTTAGTTTATTTATAAATAAAGCAGCTTTACTTTTTAGTTTTAAATCAATGATGTAATGTAATCAACATTTCATTCTAAATATAATTTGTGTAATTTGCTGAAGAAATGTCATTGAAATGAAACCTTTTAATTTTCATATAAAATGAAAATGTCATGCGTGAGAGCGAAAGATATATATATATATATATATATATATATATATATATATATATATATATATATATATATATATATATATTTTTCTAATAATTAATGAGAACATCGAATTATACAAATTATGTAACATATCAAAAGTGAGCATATAAAAATTATTATAGTTTGATAATTCTAATATAGAATGCTGAGTAATGTAACGGAAGCGTTAAATATAGACAGTCTTCATTCAAACGTATGTACTTTGCTTTTAAAGCGAAATGCTCACATTATCCTGTAATTCTTGATGCAGTAGAAAGTGCTTCTATAAAAATTTGGTAATTGCTTCTTCCCAAAATTAATCAATTTTAAAAACGTGAATGCTTTTACAAATAATGTTTTTGTTTCTTATAGTAAGTAGAAGAAAAAAGTAGTTTGCTTAAAATATGAATGTCAATTTATTGGGCTAGTTTTAATATTTTTTGGTAAAATAAAAAATGAAATAGATAAAGCACCACTTTTAAAAGGCAATCACGTTTGTAAAAATTTTAAATTCCATGTGGAATTAGGCGTAAATTCAAAAATTCGGGAGCGCGTCATTTTTAGAGCTTTGCTTTCCACACCTGCCCCATAATCACCCAACACCCGACAAAAACGGACGTACTAGTCGAGTCGTTTTTTATCTCTTGTTATTAGTACGTAGCACGTACTAATTCTTCCTAACATTCTACACGTACACATACCTTCATTTTATTCAAATGCATTATTCAAGTGCACGCCAATTACTTATGCAACACAACTTGCACTTTTGCATATCATTCTAAATATCTTTTACTTACAGTTAAATTAAAAACTACACATCATAGATAACCTTATTGATATTACATTTCAAAAGAAGCTGCTTCATATTTCTACAGTTCATATAGTTCTATATCTAGTTTTAATTGTTTTATTTTTTTCCCTAACCCTTCAAGCCTCTTCTTTCTCTCATTGTATTGCTTAATAATTTCGCTTTACTTTCTCATCCTATCATTTGCATTACTTTCTTCATGTCTGCCAATAAAAAGTTTACTGAATCGTGCGCACCCTAGAAAACCTTTTCTTATAAATCCGCATCCTTCAAAACCACTAACCAGTGCGTGTAGTGTGTGTGTGTGCAGTGTAAATGTGTGTGTGTGTGTGTGTGTGTGTGTGTGTGTGTGTGTGTGTGTGTGAGAGAGAGAGAGAGAGAGAGAGAGTGTGTGTGGAGTGTGTGTGTGTGTGTGTGTGTGTGTGTGTGTGTGTGTGTGTGTGTGTGTGTGTGTGTGTGATTGTGTGTGTGTGTTGTGTGTGTGTGTGTGTGTGGTGTGTGTGTGAAGTGTGTGCAGTGTGTGTGTGGTGCGTGGTGTGTGATGTGTGTGTGGTATGTGTATGGTGTGTGTGTGTGTCTGTGTGGTCCGTGTGATGTGTGTTGTGCATGTGTGTGTGTGTGTTGTTAAGTCTGTGTGTCTGTATGTGTGTGTCTGTGTATCTGTGTGTCTGTCTGTCTGAGTGTCTGTGTGTCTGTGTGTCTGCGTGTCTGTGTGTCTGTGTGTCTGTGTGTCTGTGGTGTCTGTGTATCTGTGTGTCTGTATGTCTGTGTGTTTCTGTGTCTGTGTATCTGTGTGTCTGTATGTCTGTGTCTGTGTATCTGTGTGTCTGTGTGTCTGTCTGTTTGAGTGTCTGTGTGTCTGTGTGTATGTGTGTCTGTGTGTCTCTGTGTCTGTGCGTCTGTGTGTCTGTGTGTTGTGTGTCTGTGTGTCTGTGTGTCTGTGTGTCTGTGTGTCTATGTGTCTGTGTGTCTGTGTGTCCATGTATCTGTGTGTCTGTGTATCTGTGTGTCTGTATGTCTCTGATTGTCTGTGTGTCTGTGTATCTGTGTGTCTGTATGTGTGTCTTTTTGTCGGTGTGTCTGTGTCTGTGTGGTTTTTTGCTTGTGTGTCTGTGTGTCTGTGTGTCTGAGTGTCTGTGTGTCTATATGTCT
>JARFJB010000029.1:287500-290000 GCA_036346205.1 Vesta saturnalis
GTTAAAGACTTAATAAACAAACAAGGTGTAGCTAAATTTGTTGTTATGTTTTGTTACTAAAATATCCAAAATGGTAATCGGTGATTGTTCTCAATTTCAATCGTGAATTTGACATTTGAATGTATGTTATTAAGATGTAAAAATCATTTAAAGTATTTAACCTGTGGCCATACAACAGACGTATCGTCTACATAGCGATACCAGCATTTAGTTTTCCGTGGAAATATTCCATATAGATGTAAGCTATTGCTGGTGAAAGAGAAGATCCCAATGGACACCCTTCAACTTACTTATAAATTGTCCTTTGTATATGAAATAAGTTGAGTACATGCAATGTTTGATTAAATTGATAAGATCTTGATTGATAGAGTGTTCTGTTTGTAAACTGTGGATAGTTTCATCTATAGGAACTTTTATAAATCACGAGGTGGGGTAACATCAAAAGTAAATTAATGTCTTTAAGTTTATCTAAAAGTCTAAAGAGTTCTTAATATATTATTTTGCACTTACACAAATAGGTAGCCTAAGATAAAATACACGGCGAAAATCAGGAAGGTATGAGGTTTCCTGTTGTGGTTGTTTTGTCTCTTACATTGGACAAATCAGCAGAAGGTTACATGTTAGAGCTCAAGAACACTACCTGGCTATAGAACATCACAATATGTCATCCTCTTTAGCCACTCATCACCTTAGTACTGGCTATAAACGTAATACTGAGGAAATAAAATTGATAGCTTCACTGTATAATCTACAAGAACGCATCATACGTGAAGCTATACAAATTGAAAAACGGCCTAATGCTTTGAACAAACGTGATGATAGTTCTCGTATTCCACCAGTTTGGGGAATGGTTTTAAAGAAAGAATATAATCCAATACTAATTATAAAAAAAGTACGAATAGTATGAGATTAACAACCACAAGTTCATCCCATATTAATGAGAAAACTTCAACTTCACCAGGGCCCAGTAACACGCAGCAAACATAAATTAAAATCTAGTGATAGTGGTTTAGATGAATAGTAGTTGTCAAGTGTCATAAATTAATTTGAATTTAATTTCACATTTGTCAACCTTTCTTGAAAAAGAAAGCAAAAGCTTGAAACGTCGAATAGACTGTAACCAACACGAGTTAAACGCGAAATAAGTTTAATTTTAATATATATATATATATATATATATATATATATATATATATATATATATATATATATATATATATATATATATACAAATAACGATATATAATATTATAATATATACACAATAATATATATTATATCAAAATATAATATAATATATAAAATAATATAATATATCATAATATATATATACTAACACATAATATATATATAAATAATATATAATAAATCATATATATATATATAACATAAATACAAAATAAATATACAATAATAAATATAATATATATATAATATATAATATATATATATATATATATATATATATATATATATATATATATATATATATATATATATATATATATATATATATATATATATATATATATATATATATATATATATATATATATATATATATATATATATATATATATATATATATATATATATATATATATATATATATATATATATATATATATATATATATATATATATATATATATATATATATATATATATATATATATATATATATATATATATATATATATATATATATATATATATATATATATATATATATATATATATATATATATATATATATATATATATATATATATATATATATATATATATATATATATATATATATATATATATATATATATATATATATATATATATATATATATATATATATATATATATATATATATATATATATATATATATATATATATATATATATATATATATATATATATATATATATATATATATATATATATATATATATATATATATATATATATATATATATATATATATATATATATATATATATATATATATATATATATATATATATATATATATATATATATATATATATATATATATATATATATATATATATATATATATATATATATATATATATATATATATATATATATATATATATATATATATATATATATATATATATATATATATATATATATATATATATATATATATATATATATATATATATATATATATATATATATATATATATATATATATATATATATATATATATATATATATATATATATATATATATATATATATATATATATATATATATATATATATATATATATATATATATATATATATATATATATATATATATATATATATATATATATATATATATATATATATATATATATATATATATATATATATATATATATATATATATATATATATATATATATATATATATATATATATATATATATATATATATATATATATATATATATATATATATATATATATATATATATATATATAT
>JARFJB010000029.1:295000-305479 GCA_036346205.1 Vesta saturnalis
TAATCAATTTAACGAATATTCACAAACTCAATCATTTTATAAAATTTGGTAATTATTAAAAGCTACGTCTGCAACAGATCATTGTTCTTGTAACCCTTTGAAATTATACAGGGCGGTGAACTTATTACGATTTTCATGGAAAAGTGGTTATAACTTTTAAATACTCTGTATAACATATTACAAGTATATATTTATGTAATGAGGAAGTGAAGGGATTTCAAATTTAAATTAAAATATAGGGTGTTTCGTTTAAAAAATTTAACTTTGGTGTGGCACGGCGTTATGGAACACCCTGTAACATTGTGACTAATTTTAAAATATGAAGCTTAATGATGGCTATAATCTCCGTAACGTTTGCTTTGATACTTCGAAGGACATAGAAGATACTGAACTTTATCGCACTAATCAATCACTTGTATATATATATATATATATATATATATATATATATATATATATATATATATATATGTATATATACCCAGAAAATTCGTAAGAAATAAATTATTATTATCTTAAACATTATTAAGATAATGCAGTAAATAACAATTTATTCAATTTATTTCAGTTCCGATATCACAGCAAACAGCACTTTTCGTGCGCACCAGTTCCCCTTTTAAGATGTACAAATCCATCGTACATTAATTTGCCAAACCCCACTTCATCGCGAAGTATAAAAGCCAAATTTTTGATATAATTCGACACTCTGCTTTACAAAACACCCTCTTTAATAGTAATTTATTACCTGTACTTAGAAAATTTCTCTGTTCGGGAATATCAAACCTGGCCAGCTCTTAAAGCGATGTCGTGCAATTTACCTTATTGCTATAACGTAGTTTGTCTTGAGGTTCAAAACTAACGCTAGTGCTTTTGGATCGTCTTATTATTCCACCTTAAAATTCTACTTATTTACAGTGTCCGAATTAACTTTAAATAAACAGAACCACTGAGAATTCACTAGTTCAGCTGAGGTTACTGAACCTGGCTATTAGCAAATTCCAAACCTAAACCCCTATATTGCCCGTAAAGTTCTACTTATTTAAAGTGTCCGTATTAACTCTGAATAATTATGATCTCTAAGTATTTACTAAGTTCGGCTCGAGATTATGTTGGCGCAAGTGAACTCACAATCAATCTGTATATGTAAATATCCCCATAATCTCCTTATATAAATATTATCTGAAACAAACACATCCAGACATAACGAAAACGTTCAATTTACTTTCACGAAAGTGAATAGTTAAAACAGGTGGATTTCGTAATACCAATACTGGCAATATTAAAAAAAATACAGGATTAATTCCTAGTTTTAATTTATTTAAAACGTTGGAGTAAAATTGCACATAAGAAACCATTTAAAACCATTCCACAATTAGTGAATGTTTTAAAAGATTGAATAACGTTCCTGTTCATGCAAACAATAAAAGTTTCATTGACCTTCCGTGATATCGACACCGCAGCAAGATTTCAATTAATTATTTTCAACCTTATGTATGTATTTAGTTAATTTTAGAATATGAATAAATCTAATTATTTTCCCTGTGTATATAAATCAAATACTCTAAGTAGTTCAAGGTCCCTGGTCAACGTGACATTAACCTTAAATTTGTCACAATTCAAACTTCCCTTTTATTGATTGAATTGTACTAAAATATCCCCAGAATATCCAGGTATTCCCATAATTAATCAAATCTTAATTAACTGTTCCCCTCACAAAAAGGAACTATAGTATACAGACTTCAATTTCAAACCTAACTTATGAGGTAAAATAATCATTTCAAACTTCAACTTACCTATTAACATTAATTATCCAAGTGATCTGTTGAACATACATATAGTATTCCAAAGTAAAACAAACCGCATTTACAACGTTATTTTTCACTTCAAAACCGGCATATCACTTTGTTTATACTTTCAAAACCTATAACTGACCTCAAATTACAGAACCGCATCCACAGGAAACGAAAACTCCTAGCAGCACGGGTGTTCTCTAGGCCATCACCAACCGTACCCGGCGACCCAGTGCGTCATCTACCTACAAGAGGCCAAGTGAAAACAACCACCAAGAAAATAGAACATTAAATTTAATCTTCACGTCATAACATTGTTCATTTAGTTTTATTTTGTTATAATATTAATTTAATTTCCGCTTCTTTCTAGAATTGTATTTTTGTTGTCAACCAGACTATTATTTTGTTTAAATACATGTATAAAATTTGCTCGTACCTAATTATTTAAAAGTCTAAAACGGAACCCATTCCCACACCGCACTGTAGCTAGTCAAGGTATATTAACTAAATACACATAGTGCAATTTTAATTTCTCAAGGATCCTAAAGGGCTTCACAATAATATATATATATATATATATATATATATATATATATATATATATATATAAATTACGATGATGTATTGATATCTAGGGTTAATCTAAATGTTGCGTTACCATTGCAACGAATAATAACCTATTATAATCATTCCAGAGTTTAGAAGCCGTGTAGAAGAATGTGGATTGCGCTCGTTCGATACGGCAAGTGGAGATTTGTACTGCATATCGGAATTAGCGAACCGAGTATTCCTAGCAAAGGTAGCCTGAGATGATATCAAAGAATATAATTCAGCTGCGTAATAGCCATTGTAATACCATAATACAAAGAAAGACCTGAAACGATTCTTCTATTCTCAAGGGACTGTATGTCAGTAGTTAAGGACGAGTCGTTTATAAGCATAATCGCTCTTTTGAATACAATCAACGATATCGAGAGCGTATTGGGGAGCACCAACCCAGGTGAGAATTGTATTCTAGATGGGCCTTATGCAGCAGATTGTCGGGAAGTACTGCTTAGATCTGTACAAAAGCCTATTTTGAAAGCAGCAGTTTTGGTTGCTGACAGAAAATAGTCAACCCATGATAGATTTAAATATACAGCCATTCCCAACAGAGTAATACAGTCTGAAAACAAGATCCGAGCCATTCATACTTACAACAGGAAATGATCGATCATGAAAATGAGAAAATGGATCTTCAAATGCCTGAATGTTGACCAGACGCCTGCAAGGGCAGAAGAATCGCGTTCGATCTGTGCTCTGTTTGAAAAGGATACAAACTTCATCCGCCATGGATGAAACTTGGTTACATTTCTACGACCCAGAAGCAAAGCAGCAATCGATGTAATGGAGGCACTGTAGTTTTCCGAGACCCAAGAAATTTCGTGTTAAAAAATCTGCTGGAAAAGTTATTTGCTACAGTTTTTGGGATTGCCAAAAGGTAATTATTGTTTATTTTCTGCATAAGAGTTGAACAATTTCTGAGAATTACTATTCGATGTTACTAACCACTCTACGAGAAAAGATTATGGGTTCCAATTACCTGAACACCCCCTTGTTCACCAAATTGGCTCTGTCCGACTATTATGTCTTTCCTCAACTGAAAGACATAAAAGGTCGTAAATTTTCTTGCAAGGAAGAGGTGACAGAAACTGTGGGAGCCTTGTTTACAGAGCAAGATAAACTTTTTAAACGTCTCGAGGCGTTGCAGGTAATAAATGTATCCAATTAAGCTGTGTAAGTATATGTATGAGTATGTTGAGTAATAAAATACTTAAACTTTCAAATTTTGTTTGCTTCTACAGTAAGAATTTTTCAATACATCCTCATATATATATATATATATATATATATATATATATATATATATATAGGTTGGCAAATGTGGAAACCTCTTCTGGCTAAACTATTGATTGTATCAAAAGACCTTCACAAAAGTTAATGTAAATTTTATGATCTATTCAGTGGCATACTAGATTTGCAGCAGCTACGCCAATGTTCGAGATATGACGTCATCGATGTTTTTTTAAATGGGTGACCCATATTTTCGCATTTTCAGATATACCGTTTTTCTCCAATTATAATGATATATAGTTTGGCAGGTATGCGACTTGTCGTTTTTTAAATATTAACTAAAATAATACAATGATTATTTAGTATTATTATTTATTTATTATTATTATTTATTATTTATTATTATTTAGTAATTTTAATGATCGTTATGTAAGGCCAGTTTTGGTACTGAAGTTATCGGTTCTACTTGCACATCAAGAATGATATCAAGTGCCATATCTTCATTTGTAGCCGATTTACTTCGACCTGATTTTGGCTGATTTCTAACACTTCCAGTTTCGTGAAATTTCCGCACAATCTTCGAAACCGTTGATTTGGAAATGTGAGAATTTCTCTCCGGAAATGTTGCATTAAAAATAGCACATGCATCTTTTAAAGATCTCTGCCTGTCTTCAAATCCAACCATCATTAACAACAAAATACGCTCACGTTCACTTAATTCAACCATGATTAGAAAACAATACTAATACTTTACACCGAAATTATCTGACGGAATTAACAGTAACTGACAATAAATCAAAATATTTGAGCTATGTTACAGAAATAACTATGGCAACAACAAAAAAACTAATATTTTTATTAGATAGTACACCGACAGCGATCTCTTATGTTATTATTTTATTTAATATTTAAAAACGACAAGTGGCATACCTACCAGACCATATATCATTATAATTGGAGAAAAACGTTATATCTGAAAATGCGAAAATATACAGGGTCACAGATTTAACAAAACAGTCGATGACATCATATCTTGAAAATTGGCGTAGCTGCTGCAAATCCTAGTACGCCACTGAAAATTTACGTTAATTTTTGTTAAGGTCTTTTTTGATACAATCAATATTTTAGCCAGAAATGAGGGTTTCCACACATTTGCTCAATCCTGTATATATATATATATATATATATATATATATATATATATATATATATATATATATATATATATATATATATATATATATATATATATATATATATATATATATATGTTTGTATTTAGATTTCACAGATTATGAACATTTTTTTTTTAAAAACGTACTTTTGAATTCCTTTGTCAAGAATTTATTATTAAATAAATTCTTGACAAAGGAACAAAGGACGTTCCTGAAACGTTGAATTAATTGTACGTTTATTTACACAAGTTTTAAAGAAAAATGTCTTGTTTAAATATATATATATATATATATATATATATATATATATATATATATATATATATATATATATATATACCAGATACAGTTACCAAGAAGGGTAGGAATTTTTGACCAAGCTTGGCAGAAACGTTTAACGACCTAAAAGGTTGCAATTGATTAAAATTTCAAAGAAAAGAACAAAATATAAACATAATTTTTTAATGATGGTTGCCCCCTCGTTACACTCTCTACTCGCCGTGGCATCAATTCTAGCAGATGGTCGATGTCCTCTTGAGGTATTGTGTCCCAAGTACCATGTTCACTTTGCAGCATTTATTCAAAACAAACAAATTCCTCCAAATTATGTTCTTATTAGTTGAGATGTCATTGCTTTATTTACCAACGTTCCTTTATATTTAGTTTAGTCAAGCGTCAACACTCTTTGGAATAATATTAAAAACCATTGCAAGATTTCTAAAGAATATTTTCTTAAAACTATTCATTTTTGATACAACAATTTTTACATATAATAGCATTATCTATAAGCAAATATCCAATTTACAATAGAAAAAGCGGTTAATAATAGAATTCCTTTCCTTGGCACCTTAATAATTAGAAGGGATCAAAATGTAATAATATTGGATTGGTATATAAAACCAATGAATTCAAGTAGATACATATGTTATTCTTATTACTCATCACACGAATATAATATGAAAATTAACTCAATGTTGGCGTTAAAAAATAGAATAATTAAAGTTTGTCATCCTTTAATAACCGATAACCTTAAAACACTTCTTAATACATTATCCAACAATTCTTACTTTACTTTATTGCTTACTAGATTACCCTTTAATACACCAAATTCTGACAATTCTATTAGTATATCGATTAATTTGAATGATACAATACGAAATTTTATTTACGGATCACTTCCATTTATTCCTGAATTGACTCCTAAATTAATAAAAGTTTGTATAAATGAACAAGATATTAAAATAGCACAAAAAAATGTTAACCCGTTAAATATGCTTTATACAAAATTAAAAGATAGGGCTTCAGTATTATTTTCTTCTAATGTTGTATACAAAATTCCTTGTTTTGGTTGCAATAAACATTATATTGGACAAACAAAAAATTTACTAAAACAGAGACTGGCTAAACATAAAAGTGACTGTAATTTACTTAGAGAAAATTCTTGTGCATTAACTGGACATGTTATTAACAATAAACATTTAGTTGATTTTAATAACATAAAAATTTTACACTTTGAAAAGGACTTACATAAGAGATTGTTCCTTGAGATGGTAGAAATTTAAAAAGAAAAAAAAATTAATAAAAAATCTGATATTAGTATTTTAAGCAAAACTTATCCTTTTTTAATTTCTTTAGATACTAATAATCAACCAAACTAATTTCAAAAATATTTTGATTTTTCCCTAACGCCAATGTTCAATTTTTAATTTTAAATTTTCTTAATTTTAATGTTATTAATTCACATTATATAAATTCATTACCACAAAGTTTTCCCTTTTTGTTATTATTACCTTATGTTCAATTAGCAATTTATAGCTCCTGAAGAAGTTTATAATCAATAAACGAAAGCTTGCGCATCTGAAAAGAATTAATTAATAATAGATAGAATCCCTGAAATTGTAATATATCACATAATAAGAAAATACGATCGTAATATTATAGCTATATATATATATATATATATATATATATATATATATATATATATATATATATATATATATATATATATATATATATATATACGAGGATGTATTGAAAAATTCTTACTATAGAAGCAAACCAAATTTGAAAGTCAAAGTCAAAGAAAGTCATATTATTGCTCAACATACTCATACATATACTTACACACAGGCTTAGTTGGATACATTTATTACAACGAACCTGGTTTCTTATGTCCAATTTTACTCCAACGTTTTAAATAAATTAAAACTAGGAATTAATCCTATACAATTTTTAATATTGCCTGTATTGGTATTACGAAATCCACCTGTTTTAACTATTCACCTTCGTGAAAGCAAATTGAACGTTTTCGTTGTCTGGATGTATTTGTTTTAGATAATTTTGTATACAGGGGCTTGATTGTGAGTTCACTTGCGGCCAAGATAATCTCGAGCCGAACTTAGTAAATTCTTAGAGATCGTAATTATTCAGAGTTAATACGGACACTCTAAATAAGTAGAACTTTGCGGGCAATATAGCGGGTTTAGGTTTGGAATTTGCTAATAGCCAGGTTGGGTAACCTCAGCTGAACCAGCGAATTCTTAGTGGTTCTATTTATTTAAAGTTAATTCGGACACTTTAAATAAGTAGAATTTTAAGGGTGGAATAATAATAAGACGTTCCAAACGCACTAGCGTAAGTTTTGATCCTCCAGACGAGCTTACGAAATAGTACAATACATTATAACAATAAGGTAAATTGCACGAAATTGCTTTAAGAGATGGTCAGGTTTGATATTCTCGAACAGAAAATTTTAAATTGAATAAATTATTATTTACGTCATTATCTCAATAATATTTAAAATAATAATTTATTTCTTGCCCCTTTTTCTGGGTCACTAAATATATATCTATATATATATATATATATATATATATATATATATATATATATATATATATATATACAGGGACCGCCGTAAAGTTGGACACATGGAAAAAATTTTATTATTGAAATTTATCAAAACTCTATTGGCGGTTCGTTTCTGCATGTCTGGCAACCAAAAATCCATTGTGACATTTATCACCTGACCATATATTTGGGAATTTTGAAAATGTTAACTGGGATGCTGAAAATGGGTCAAATATACAAGATATCAAAAATTATATTAAGAAAATGTATTTAGAATGCAACAACGACTCCATATACCAATTTTCAACCAAATCGGAAAAAAGTAAAAATACCATTTATTCCCTCTGCTTTTATTACGAAACATCATAAAATCTTGTTTTACCTGGAAATCGTTTTAATAACATAAATTACATAATAACAAATATTTGTAAAACAGACAATTTGTGAGAGGAAAATTTAAGAAATACGATTTAACTCGCCACTGGTTGTATTCATGCCCTGTATATTGAAGCGCATGAGCTGATCTAATATTTTTAACCGGTAAATAAAATGTAAACGAACTAATATTTGAAATTAAAACTTAGCAACATATTTTATCCCTATTAAATTTAATATTGGTTAGTACATTTGAAATTAGCGAAGTTTATAATCAATAAACGAAAGGTTGAGTACCTGAAAAGAATTCATTAATAATAGATAGAATCCCTGAAATTGTAATATATCACATAATAAGAAAATACGATTGTAATATTATATCATATATATATATATATATATATATATATATATATATATATATTGTATTTTGCAACGGCGTTAACCGCATAATATACTCACCTAGGCTAGCAGCTGGTTGGTTGTATTGAGCAATTTGGGTGTGGGTGGCAGGTAAATACGGAAAGAGTTAGGGCACCACAAGTTTTCATTAAGACCCTAAACCTGAAAAGGGCATACAAAGAAAAAAATACTATTGCGAAGGTACGTGGTACGTATATTTAAAAAAAATTATAAATAGAAATTTGTGTATATAGTAAGATAAATTTTGAATTTGTGAGAAGTTCCCTTTTAATTTTTAGTAAACAATCAGAATTAGTTGCCAGTGGAAGTGATTTGAAAAGTGGAAATAAAAAAAATAACGAACAGACAGGGTCGGTAGCAACCAAGCAAAGCGTTACAAAAAAAATTATGAGTAAGCTGAAATAAAATTAGTTAACATATAAAAAAAAATGGTTAACACAATATTCTGGAATCTATTCAATATATACGTATCTAAATAAAAAAATTAAATAATTACAAATTAAACAGCAAACAAAATTCAATGTACGACTCTGCGTAGCTCCCTCCTGCAATCTGAATATACAAAGAAAAAAGAAAGTTGATTTCCGGCAATTGAATTCCTGATGTACTATCTTAAATTAATTACAAGAAAATTGCTATGGTGCTGAAGGTACGTAAACACAATAAAAATAAGCGTAATTAAAAAAATGCAGTGAAAGAGTCACAATATTTTTTGAGGTGAATGCTCTTCACAGATAATACCTTTTTTTTTATAAAAATTATTCAAGATTTAAATTAAGAATCACAACAATGGAGTTTTCAATTGAACTTAAACGTGAAACAAGTAAAATTTTACAATTAAATCGTTAATTAGGATATATAACAAGAAAAGGTACGTAACCGCAATGTTTAATTTAACAATGTGAATAATAATATTAATTTTTAGCGAACCAACAAAAATCGACAGGTGATCTTCTTAGGGTATAGATTACAACAATGGTTTCGTTTGTAAACAATAAATTATAAACTCTACTAATCTGACCTGTTGTAGTTGTTACGAAGAACAGGACGTTAGGTGTAGAATTGAGAGGTATACCAGAGATGATGGATTGTAAACTGCAGCGGAATTGGACACCAATTGCATATACCTTGTGGGTATTAGATTCCCTCTGGATGTAATGATGGTAATTCGAATTTGTAATTCTTAGTTAATCGTGGCCTAAAATACATGGTTGAAACAGAAAACAATTTAGAGTAGATGGTTTAGAACGTTACCTGAGTTGGTGGGCGGCCAGACAGAAGACGTGCCAACTATTATCCGGAACTTCCGAAATATAATTGTACAGACAGGTACTTTATAAAATCCATCAATATAAAGCCTGTATTAAATTTTTAATATGCGGATGCACGAGATTTATCCAGAACTTTCAGATTCAAGTACACCACATGGCACGAATTTTAAAGAAAAATAGAACCAGAAAATGCTCAAAGATACCTAACAATCAATGATAAAATTTGACCTAGTGATCAAGCTATTGAAATGAAATTCATCTTTGTGACTACACATAACATATGTATAAAGCCATATTATGAGGTGTGAAAATCGATTTGGAAATATTGATAACATTACACGTCTTAAGACCTCCGAATTGTAAAGATATTTTGGGTAGTGTACGATTTAAATACAATTTTCTTTCAAATTGGTTCATAAATAAACTTATGAATATTTCAAGTGTAATCAAAAGGGTGCCCAAAAATGTGATGTGTGTCGTTGTATGTGTATCCCCGTGAGTGTGTGTACGTGGATGCGTGTTTGTGTGTGGGTGTGTGTGCGTGTACATATGCGTGTGCAGGCGCGACAGTTTAAAAACATGGTAAAACAATGCGTTCAAATAAATATTGTTTATAAATACATTGAAATTCTAATGTTAAATAAAAATAGACATTCCCCCCTTCCTTTCAAGGAAGGAAATTCAATGAAAAAAAAGTTTCTGACGAAAAATACACAACTTGAAAGAAGAGTCGACGGTCTTAGATGACCAGGCCATATA
>JARFJB010000030.1:0-117500 GCA_036346205.1 Vesta saturnalis
ATATATGTTTTCTACCTGATATTGCTAACAAAAATGCCGATAAAGATTTTTAAAATGTATTATGCTTATAGGATAGCGTCATAAGATCAGCTCTACAAAAATAGTAGGTACGCACGGATTTTAAACTTATAGTTATTGTTAATTCCCGTATAATAATAATAAAAACATTAAAACCTTCTGCCTTTTATTTCCGTTATATCAGTTTGATATTCTTAAAACATGTTAATTTTAATTTAACTCTATGCTATATATAAGTAATTATTACTTTTTAATGGGTTTTTACAACATTTAATGAACACGTTACAATGAAACAGTTTTGTGTGTAAGTAATTAAACAGGTCTAATCATTAAGTTTCTTTTTAAAAAATATTAATACGTACAACATTTTTTAACGGTCGGATGGAAATTATTTCAATGCAGGTAAACATGTTTTAATATTCGTTTTAGAAAAACACAAACTGTTATGTAATTAATTAACATAATAAAAATTTGTTTCATTAGACCCGAATGTCAGCAATTTTTTTTATAACTCACTGAGGATAATTATAACATTTTACAATAAAAATAAGTGTTCTATAATTAAATTTTACTGTCATTCAAATTCCCCAACGCAAGATCAATCCTTAACACATCTGCTATCTTACCTCCTTATTAGAAACGTTTTCTCCAAATAGCATTTGACCATTTTAAAACAATGGGATTGATAATAATATCTTATTAATTATGCAATTATTGTATGTGTGTGTGTCTGCCTAACCTCCAGGGGCACTGCTATTAATATAGTCAGAAGGACCTTAGTACCATCAAAAATAACCCTAAGACCAACTCCAAGTCCAAGTCCTAGGTCCAGATCCAGCCCCCAGCACCAAGACCTGCCCCTCACGTGAGCATGTGCAAAAAAGGCTCTAATTAGGGGTTGACCTCGAAAAGAAACCATGAGGGTTGAAAATACGCATCCTATACGTGAGCTGTCATAAAATAGGGGTGAAAAACACGTCCTACACGTGGGTGTGTAAAAAATAGGGGTGAAAATACACGTCCTATACGTAAACGAGTAAGAATAAGGTCTCCCACGTTAGCTAATAAAGATCAAAAGGTCCTTAATTAGGGTTGAAAATACGGTCTCACACGTAGGTGTATGTAAAAAATAATTAGGGTTGAAAAGGGCCTTCAAAAAGAAAGGATACGGTCTCACACGAGGGTATGTAAAAAATAACTAGGGGTTGAAAATGCGGTCTCACACGTGGATGTGCAAAAATAGGGGTGAAAAAAATACGTCCTACACGTAAGCGAGTAAAAATAAGGGTGGAAAATCCGGTCCCCCACGTGGGCATATAAAAAAGTGAAAGGGGACGTGGCTTGTGACGTAAAAAAAAGGAGTGGGGAGGGTGTCTCATTACTACTATTAGGACATCTCTCTTGAAAAAGTTTTACTTTGAATGGAGCTTTTATAAATACTTATTTTTTCCCATTTTTTATTAATTTATTGACCAACGGATATTGCAATCTTATCGTTTCAGCTACGCGATTAAGCCCATGAGCTAAGCAGGTGCAATGTATTAAATGATAGACATTTAATATTTGCCGCAGCTTTTATCATGTATGCTGCAGCGTCCGAAAGCATCAATAAAATTTTTGCATTTGGCACCACGTCGGGCAAAAAAAAACTTGTTTCATGGACAAATCTAGAAATAGTATTACTATTCGTTTTTGTTAATTCTTTCGAACTTGTGACAATATCTTCATTCAAGACTCCTATAATTAAATTCGCTATATATCTTCCACGTGTGTCAGTTGTTTCATCTACAGTAAACAATATATCATTATTTCGGATAATTTTTTTAATTTCCTGCATTGTATCGTCATAAACTAGAGTGACATAGTTTTTACGAAGAGTACATTCATCTGGAATTCTTTTTTTACAGTATTTCTCTAGAAATTGTCTAAAAGAGCTACTTTGTAATTTATTCAAAGGAATATCTGATTTAACCACAGCACTGCACAAATCAAAATTAAATTGTTTTCGTTCATTAATACCAGAAGTTGAAGCTATTGAAGTCGAAATAGTCTACTGCTTATTTTTTTTTCCTCGTACTTTTTAATGTGCTCCTTATGCCGTTCTGTTTGTAAATGCTGAGTTACGTCGTATTTTTTGTTGCAAATGATCTGCAATAAAATTGGAATAAACCTTTACTCATGTTTAAAATTTTATTAAAATCTATTTTATTAAAATTGTTAGGTATATTTTAAAGTCGTTGAATTAACATCGAAAAGGAAATTTCTTAAGAATATTATAAAATTAAAATGGTATTTTAAACAGGTTATCTTGATTTTCCGAATTTTTACTTACAGTTTTAGAACATCCTTGACAAAATATGTTTTTATTGTCAATTTTCAGTTCCTTGTGGCCCCTAATCCACTCTTCAACGGTTGGCTCTTGTTTTGGCATTGTTCGAATAATTACCGCGTATAGCTCATAAAGCACAATCATAGACGATACAGATAAACTTGACGCCTCGTAACAACTAAACATTAGACTAAACGCCAAATACGAAGAAACCAAGCTGCGCGAAAAAAATCACGTGATCGTATACTATTCAACCGCAAAATATTAGTTTTTTTTTGAAAAGTAAAAGTTACGTTTTGGAAATGTTTAGTTAATAACCTCTTAATTATGATGTTTATATTTCACAATTAGGATAATTTAAACAAAAAAAACATGTATTTAATTGTGAAAAGTGAAATATGAGGTTATGTTACTTGTTCAATTCGCATTTTAATTATTAACCACCGTTCTAAGGGTAAATAATTCGTGTCTAAACAGTTTTACACTGCGATGGTTATAAATAGGTGTAACATAGAGGGTAGAGTTTTATCGAATTCAAATATTAGGTAGTATGCAAGTTCAAATAAAGTTGAAGAAGTTTGTTATGAGGAAAATATAGTATAAGAATATAAACATATGGTTTTTATACAACGAAACAGGTTTCATGGGGTTTGCACAATGATGTTGTATTCATAAAAGCATTGAGCTATGGCAGTAACACGTTACATATTAGTGTGTTAAAGATAAATAAGAAATTTCACACATAAATCAATATAATTAAGCAATTACACATAACATGAAGTACAACAATCCTAATGTTAGAACATGTTTAATAATTAGTACAATGCATAAAAACTCTGCAAACTATAAGAAGGGTTATGATACGAAGACGTTATGTTAGTAGATGCCTTAGAAACATATCTAAAAACATGAACAACACATGTGCAATGTGAAATTAACAATATAAATACAATAAAATATTACACAACTACTCTACACTTATTTCTTCGTTATCATAATCTGATATAAAATCAGATTCATCCGACGAGTCAATTCCTCACAAACGACATCCATAATACGCTCTTTATTAATATTTTACTCTTCAATCTCTTTAACATGACGGCACACTTCTTGCCAGTGGCTCTCCAAATCCATCGAACACTTTTCACGAGTTAGTTTTTCAACATCGGCTAATTTAAAAGTTATGTTTCTCGATGCCACCCAATCTTTTACAATGGCCCATATTTTTCTATTGGATTTAGCTCCAGGTAGTATGGAGGTAGTCGACCATGTTTCGCAAATATAGCATCAATTGAATATTCCGTGTAGCTCGGTTTATTACATTTTACTAAATCATACAGCTCCACTTTTGCTTGGAATTCATCATGTACGATCCCTCGTTCCTGTAATCAAGTTATCATTTCCATTTTTTACTGCTAAAACTTGGATGTTTAACTGCTAACGTATTCCGATAACTTGCATTATCCATAACAATAACTGACTTTTCGAGCAAATTCGGTAACAACAAGTGCTCAATCCATCGTTTGTAATTAATAAAGTTTATATCGTCGTGATAATCACCTCTTTTTGAGCCCGATCAAGACGGCATTATTGATAAATCCCATTTCACCACCAGCATGTACTATTATAAGACGTTGACCTTTACCGATTGGACATGTTAAACCTTCGTTGGAATCATCTACCCAGGAATGTGGCGTTGTATGCGCTGCATGTATATGTTTCATCTGTATATACAATGGGTCGTCTTGTTCTTTGATACTTTGTTACCGTTCGTATATAAGCACAACGTAAAGATCGTATATCGTATCGTTCCATTAAACATTTACGATTGTCAACGGTTTTCGTCCATTACTACGTGCCAGCCGGGGAGGTACCACCAACCTTACCATGGCTCCTTAATATTGGGTCTCCGATTTTTTGAGCTAGGTAAGGGCTACCTTTTCCTTCATCCTTAATCTGTTCTCATCCTTATTCTTTCTTCTCACCCTCACTGTCTTCCTATCGGATTAAGTCCCAAATTAAAAATAAGATGGCTGTGGTTTCTAGGGTAATATATTCCGGACGTAATATCCTGCCCCATTCGGATATCCGGGAGGCAGGGCCCAAGCGATCACGGTCATCGAAAGTATCAACTTTCTGATTCACTACTGCAACATCCACGGTATCAGATCTAATTTTAATGCTATTCACCAACATCTTGAACAGTTGCAACCTGATATTTTGTTTCTATCTGAAACACAAGCCTCCTCTGAAAGCTCCGAGTCGCCCAACTCTAACAATTTCCTCAATACCACCTTCACTTTAACTTTCGATATAAAGGAGGCGTATGTGCCTACATCAAGGACAGAATTGTTTGCAAGAGGGTTTCTTCCTTAGAAAATAAAAAATTTGACGTGATTGGGTTTAAACATTCTGGTCCTAATTTTGTAATATTCTACCGTTGCATTTATAGGTCTCCTAATGACAGTAACTTTATACCTTAGTGTGAAAGTTGACTATCTCCTGTCTTAGTTTCCATCTTGCGATATCTCAATTGTAGGCGATTTCAATGTTCACAACTCTAATTGGCTTCAGTTTTCATCTACTACAAATCTGTATATATATATATATATATATATATATATATATATATATATATATATATATATATATAGTAGAAACATTTGCTATTTCATGTGATCTCACACAAATGATTCTGAACCCACAAGAATCCCTGATAACCCTAACCATACTCCACATTTTCTAGATCTCTTTCTTACATCAAACCCTCTTTATAAAACTTCCGTTCTTTCGCCTTTAGGTCTTTCGACCATTGTCTAATAGAAATAATTTCTACTGTTCCACTGTTGTTCGCAAAACCGATAGACCTTGTGGTGTTTTAAGTCAGCTCGATGGACTAAATTACGGGATTTCTTTGCAACCTTTCATGGCGTGAATATTGTTTTAGGTCGTCCTCTTCTTCGGACATCGCCCTTTCACATCTGAAGTCATTCGCCTTCCCAACCCTAGTTCAATAAGGCTTGTGCTGATGCAATATCTTTAAAAATAAATATTACATTAAATGGAAATCTAATAAATCGGTTGACAGTCATGTAGAATACGTTGGTGCTAGAAATATCTGCAAAAGTGTCATCACTAAAACTAAAAAGTTGTTCGAACGACGAAAATGCAATTAACTAGCCTACATCTCCTTTAGGCAGTCGTAAATTTTGGTCTTTAGCTAAAGTCATTAGTAAAAACTTTGGAACATCTTCATTTCCGACATCTATTGACGGATCGGTAGTTGCTGATTCTGTAGACAAAGCCAATGTTTTTGTGGACTTGTTTGCATCAAACTCGTGTCTCAATGATTCTGGGAAAGATGTGCCCCTAGTCAACCCCTCTTCATACGCCATGAAACCAATTTATTTTAGGTACAAGCTTTTGGAATCGATCATCAGTAGGCTTCATCTCAATATGGCGACTGGCCCAGACGGTATCCCAGCTACTGTTTTAAATAAATGTTCCCCCGAACTAGCACCAGTCCTATCTAAGCTCTATACGATCTCTATGTCTTCTGGGGAATTACTTTCATCGTGGAAGTTAGCAAATGTTCAACCTACTCCCAAAAAAGGCGATAAGACCGATCCCTCAAACTACCGACCAATTGCCACCACTTCCATTTTGTCTAAAATCATGAAAAAGCCATCAATCAGCAACTGCTCATGTTCTTGAAACTAACAAACCCTTAGTGACCACCAATATGGGTTTAGGTAAAGTCGTTCAACAGGTGATCTTCTTTCATATGACCCAAGTTTGGAACAATACAGTAGAGCAGTCCGGTGAAACAGTTGTAGTCGCTTTAGATATCTCAAAGGCATTTGACCAAGTTTGGCATAAGTGTTTACTTGCCAAACTCACCTCGTTTGGGTTAAATGATGCGCTGATCAACTGGGTTTCTAGTTTTCTTGATAAAATACGAATACGTGTCGTAGTTGATGGCTTTTTTCAAAAGAAGTTAGCATTAACGCGGGCGTACCACAGGGATCCGTTATAGCGCCTACACTTTCTATGTTGTACATAAATGACCTTATTTCTTCAACAAACCCCATCCATTGCTTTGCTGACGATAGCACTCTTCACTGTAGTTTATCTTAGTCTACTCGTAGAGATAATCCACCTATGTCAAATCAAGAATTAAAGCTGAAATGGCAAACTCAATCAACAAAGACATTCAACGTATTCTTGAATGGGGAAGCAATAATGTAGTTAAATATAATGCTAGCAAAACTCAGTGTTGCCTTATGTCCGCCAAAAAGATTGATCATTTCCTGTTGTAAGTACAAATGGCTCAGTTCTTAAGTTTTCAGACTCTATTACTCTGCTGGATATGACTATCTTCAAATCTCTCATGGGTTGACCATCTTCTGTGGTTATGAAAACAGCTGTTCGTAAAATAGGCTATTTGTACAGATCTAAGCAGTACTTTACCTATCGACAACTCCTTCTGCTGTATAAGGCCCAAATTCGGCCTCATCTGGAATATAATTCTCACCTCTGGTTAGTGTTCCCAATACGCTCTCGATATCGTTGATCGTATTCAAAAGAGAGCGATTAGGCTTATAAATGACCCGTCCTTAACTTCTCACATAGAAGGACGGTTTCTGTTCTTTCTTTGTATTATCGTTATTACAACGGCTGTTGTGCTGCTGAATTATATTCTTTGATACCATCTCGGGCTATCTTTGCGAGAAACACTCGGTTCGCTCATTCAGATCATCAGTATGCAGTACAAATCTCCACTTGTCGTACCAAACGGGCGCAATCCACATTTTTCTATACGGCTTCTTAACTCTAGAATGGTCTCCCTAGTTCCTGCATTCCTCTCACTTATGATATGAGAAAATTTAAAGTAGCTGTTCATAGACATCTATTGGCAATTCATTATCCCTCTATCCATCCTCCTAAATGTTCCTGAGTGCTTTAGCACGATAGGCCAAATTTAGCCTGTTCAGGTCCACAATCATAAAAAAAAAATTTTAAACCTATTTTATTTAATAATCTTCTTAAAAACGTTTCATTCCCAGAGAAACCAATGGATTCGTCATCTTTAATAATATTATAGATAGCATTGGCGGTTGGTCGTCGTTTCTCCGTGACATGAAAATTGTGTACAATGCGTCGAATGACTTGTTCTCCACAATTGTCGACAGATGATCTTGGTGCGGTTTTCATTCTTTTATTAGAAGTCTTGAAAGATTCTATTTCACCACGTTGAATTGCGCTCCCTTTTCTAATAATTCTAACTTTTAGATACTCCAGTGGCTTTCACAACGATATCAAGAACGTTACCTGTAAAGAAATGTAATCGTGAAAAAACTGACAGATGTTAATCGTACAATAATGACATACCTTCATTCATATTTTTATGAAACTGATAAACATTCCAAATAATTTCGCGGGCATCTTGCGATAAGACACGCCGCTTCTTTGCTGGAATGTTTGATGTACTGCCAGACGATTTACTCGCATTACCCATTATAAACAACGAACTAAATCAATATATTATATTAATACATGTTACTTAGGATTACAAATACTTGTACTCGTAAATAAAATGTGCCGAAATGGAAGGAGTCTTGAAAAAACTGTTTACAATTGATAAAAACGTGCACGACAAATGAGGTTAGAAAACAATAAACAACACTACATTTTGTGGACTGAACATAATACCTACTTCTCACTCGTATCATTATTTTATTTCTTTTTAATGCAATATTCAGTTTCTGCGCAGGTGTCTTCGTATTTGGCTTTTGCTCTAGCAGGCAGGGCATAGCGCAAGGCGAAACTTCGGGTAAGTGGATTCCTCGAAAATCACGACACGGGTTGTGCAGTTGCCCGATTTACTTTATATGAACGTTTCTTCCCGAATAGTATTTTTATTATTTTTAAAAGTGGTGTAAATGTGCGTAAAAAAGTTCAAATAAGCACGAACGGAAAAATAAGCATAAAACCACAAAAAAAAAGGCAAAAAAAGCATAAAAGCAACTATCGCAATTTACTTGTTTTTTCGTAATTCGTGCAGAAATTAAATATCTTATAGTTACTTACAAGATTCCGCGATAAGCAACATGCTTTAAATCCGGACACTAGTTATAATATAGAATTTACATCAGTTCTACATACATAAAGACTAAATTTACATCGATTGGGGCTTGAATCGGTACTCTAGCAAAGTGCAGGTCGTAGGTTCAAACCCTACTCGAGGTAAACTTTTTATTTATGCATTTAATAAATCTAATAATTATTGTTAATTACTATTTGTTAATTGTAAGTAAATCTGAACCTTTGTCACTGGTCCCTAGTTTCTATTTAATATGGGATGAATATTTGTTTCGTTTAGTTTGCTCAATATATAAATGAACAGTTTTAATAAACTAACCTTATGGATTCCCTGTTCGTTATGTTTTTCTACGTGGTCTTTAAGATTTATTTCTTAGATTTCTCTAATCACTCAATCAATTAACCGAATGTTTTAACCATAGCCATTCCATAACCAAATGGAATAGAACTCAATTCTTGGTTTATTAGTTGTTTAATGTGTATGTTTGTCCAACCGTTTTCATATTTCTGGTTTATGCGGCACTCAAACAATTAAAATAGTGTGATAAATTTTATTTTGGATTCCATTCATTATAAATCCTACATTATTTGTGCGTTATCGCAGGGCCGACGCTAACAGTTTTTCGGTTCATTGCAAAAATGCAACATGCCCCCCCACCATCACTCCCTCTTAACAAATATCACCCAAGAAGGAAAAATTTCAACAACGTTTATACTAGAAAGAAGACGTTAAGCATAAGATAAGTAAATTTTGTATGTTCATATAGTAAACATTTTTCGCATTGAACACGAACAGTAATAATAGTACTCCGTATAACATAATGGTAGCCAAATACATAAAATCCTTCAAAACTAGCTGAAATTTGGTATAGTGATACTGTATTTGATAATTATCAACTAGTCAAAACTCCCCAAGCGTCAACCTCTTGCGTCATAAGATATACAGGGTTTAAAAAAAAACCTTTATTTATACATATTTTCTTTACAGGAGTATCTTCTTAAAGGAACTTCAAAACTAGCTGAAATTTGGTATACTTACACTGTATTTGATAATTAACAACTAGTAAAACACCATAAACTTCCGCCTCTTGGGTCAAAAGATATACAGGGTGTTAAAAAAATTTCAAAAATCAAATTGTACATATTTTTTTACAACCGTATCGTCTTAAGGGTACTTAAAATAATAAACAAAGGTGTAAAATGGATCTGTAAATATTTATTAGAAAGGAAAGAATACAACTTATCGATTATTTATTAAATCACATCATCATCATGTATTAAGTCCGGTGAATTTTCACACAATTGGCCAATACAATGGCGGCACATTGGCGAACACATAAGACCTGCTTTTCACACTGCACCAACGTTCACATCCCTTTACAACCACAGCTGATGAGATTCAGTAAATTATCAGGCGCAGGGAAGCTCTGTAGTGATTGGAATAAGTGTTGGGCCACGCCTTATCCAACCCCATTCACACGATGGAAGACAGTTTCCCAACCATCGCTGCACTTGTAAGTATACACGATACGAGTGTTGTCGAGTAGCATCTTTTGTAGGTGGCAAAGATGAAAGCTGAAAATTATCTTTTATGGTCTGCTTGGCAACTTTCTGATTAAACAAAAAGTGCCTTAGCTCATCTAAATCCTTCTTGAGGTCAGATTTAATATACATTTGCAAAACAAATGCTTCCCCAGCTTTGGCAATGTCGTTGTG
Source organism: Vesta saturnalis (assembly GCA_036346205.1). Taxonomy (NCBI): domain Eukaryota; kingdom Metazoa; phylum Arthropoda; class Insecta; order Coleoptera; family Lampyridae; genus Vesta; species Vesta saturnalis. The sequence goes on from JARFJB010000030.1 coordinate 10,166, forward strand.
TTCGGCTCGAGCGTCGTTAAATACGGAAACGATTGTCCGCAACTCTGCATTTTTTAAACATTGGAAGGTTTTTACTTTACCTTTTCTGAAAAACGCTGATGTCGTATCACAGCCTGACATAGCGTGTGCAAATAGTAATACATTTTTCAAAGGGCCTATATTTTTTTGGATTTCTGCAACGTCATAGTATTTACTTTCCCTTTTTTGACTTCCACGTTTTAGCATCTTCAGTTTCGGGGCATTACCCTCGTCTTATTTTACTGTTAAAATATCAGTATCTGTCGCGACTACAGTAACTGACGGATTATCGGAACATAAACCAATCGCCGTTTCTGAGATCAGTGTGTCTGCGTCTGCTTCAGCTTGGTGTACAACCATTTCGTTTTCCCGTAGCTTTTGTATCCGTAAGTCTATAAGTTGTGTTTTATTTTTTGGATTACAAAGAAGTTCGTCTTTCCCAGACACAATCGGTGAGTGAAATTCCACTTTTAAGTCTGCACACGATTTACCTGCGGATCGGCGCTTTTGTTTTTCAATTTTTGTGCTTGTGTCTCCTTTGTAACCGTCAAATATTGTAACGCTAGATATTCCGAATTTCCGTTGAACATATGACACGTAAGCATTACATACATCTTCGTAAGTTGCAGGACGTTGTGGCCAATTTACAGTGTGAATAAGATATCCCCCGTCAAGGACATGAGACGTGTCCGACTTAGAGGTAGATGAGCAGGGGAAGTAAGTTTCAAGTTTCTTCGCTAGTTCCGCCTTGTTTGTCTTCCTCAATGAAATATCATCAAATAGACAGGGGGGCTTCGGCGTGAGTTCATATTTAAAAGCTTCCTTAAGACAGTCTTCGGTATTTATCACACACAATATTCTGTTGAATAATTGTTGTGGATTCACTTCCACGCAGGTATTGCGCACAGTTATACTGCGACTCATAGCAGACAAAGGTTTGACTCTGTCCTTTCTCTTAAGTATTATGTCCTCGAAATTGCCATTAACGTTTTTCATAGATTCCTGGCCAATCTCCAGAGCTCTATCACAGTTTATGGTTTCGTCACCGAGTAATCCAGTGGCCAAAGACACCAGTTCATTGTTTCGCCTTGATACAAATGGATTATGATTTGATAACCAGTCACGTAAAATTTCGAGGTCTTGATGGTCTTTGGTTTTTCTTCCATCTCGCTGATCCACATGTTGCTCTGACGTTTCTGATTTTACACCTGTGTACTCTTCAATAGCTTCGCACATTTTTATGCAGCGTGGCAAAGCCTCTATCCATGTACTCAGGGTGCTGTCTGTTATACCTCTGCCTGTAAAGAAAGGAAATTTAATGTAAGCGTTACATGAAGAAAAACGACACAAGAAGTACCTACTGCTTATTAAGTATCTTGCAGCCGACTTACACTCTGTTCCTTTCATCAAGGTAAGTTTACCTGTAGTTAGTCCTCCTTTAGTTTTCATAGAACGCATAAGACCTTGCTCAATGGCAAGATCAGCCGAAACTCCAGCCCAAAAACGATCACTTCTCCGAATTGTGAAGTAGCCTTTCGATGCAAATTTATCATATTCTTCGTGTCTTTAAGGTCTTCCATTTGTTGCAAATGGAACCTTGCCCATTTTGCGTAAGCCAAGTGACTTAAAAATAAAATATTAATTCGGATGTTTGTAAATACAAAGTTGCATGTATTAAAAAAATCATAATAAAGTCAATAGTGTTATACTTACCAGAAGCGTGAAAGAACGGAATCATCTCTCGTACACTTTGCAAATGAAGTTCAAAGTTTCCGGTTCTCTCGGCTCTTAGATAACAATTAATAATATTCACCAGTTTAAAATATTGGACCCAGAGTCGGGCTGTTCGTGAGGTACTCTCTTTACTTTGCAAAGCTTGTGCGAATGTACTCGAAAGCTTTTCAACCAGTAACGATTTTCTCACTTCAATCTCGGTGATCTCTCCATGTTCAAACTGGTTGTAAATTTCAATAGGTTTTCTTTTCTTGAGAAGTCAAATTAGTGTCTTCTTCTAGGATCAAAAAGACAATGCCACTTGAGTCAAATTATGGGCTCGAAGAGCTCGTGAATATGCATATATCGTAGCCCAAAGTTCTTCGATACCACTACCCAACATTATATGCCCAATCGCTCTTAAATATGACATTATCATATGGAATCCACCCAGTAAAATCACTGTATTCTTCAAATCATCGTTGCATGAGCTTGCCACAATGTCAGTGGCTTTGGCATATAAAGGCTGGTCAAATGTAATTAAACATGTCGTTTGTTTTATTTTATTACATTGTGATCTAGCGTATATCAATGCTGAATAAATGCACGACAAATTGTCAGGATCCAAATTTGTGAAAGGTAGATAAGTTACATTACTGACTTCATAATTAGTCTGAGACTGCAGTCCCACTTGCATGTAACCTTTCCAGTTAGGTACCGGAGATAGCTGTAGCCAATATCCCGAAATCCATAGGTACTCCAAGAGTGTAAATTGAATAGAAAACTTTTCATTTTTTAGTATGTCTAGGACTCGCACACTTATTTTTGTCAGTCCTTTTTTTTGAGGTTTAGTGTAAATCAAAATCTCCATACGGCCGCTCATTTCTGTAGGCTTCTCATCACTCCTCTTCACTCTTACAACTTCAGCTTTCTGTATTTTTGGGGTTTCTATTTTTATGCCGCCCATGTTATGGAACGTGTTCTTGCCATCTATGGTACGTATATTAAAATCTGCCTTATCGAAAGCAAATTGAATGAATGCTTCTACTGTCTGTTCTTCAGGTGCTGCTTTTAAGCAGTTTTCAAACATCTGCACTTCTGCATACGATACACTAAAACCCAAACTGCATAATATATCAATTATTAATTAAGCCGACAGGCTGAAATAATCGCTTCACTAATACTTTTGCGTTTTCTTTGTGCACTTGTAGAATCGGTTTTTGATTGTATCACGATATTTGCGAAACATTGTAACGTTTGTGGGATAATATCTTGTCCTCCAATATCCTCGCCGTCAACAGAATAGGATGTCAAATCGTAAGGTTGAGAACGTATATCTTCTCTAATTATAGCTGCTGCTGCCGATACTATTCTGAGACGCTCTTCGTACTGATCAGATCGTATCTCTTGGTACCAATTTTTGTGAATTATTTTGTCCACAGATTCACGAAAGCAGACGACAGGACTGCGCTTAGGACAACTGGTTATTATTAAATTGATCCCAAAATGTTCAATAAGTTTTTGTTTTAGATATTGAGTAGTATACCCATCATCTCCGTTGAGAATTTGAGACATGCGTTCATTAATATCGGATAATAAATACTGACATACGATTTCTGTACAAAGCTTCTGGAATGCTAGTTCTTTTTTATTTAACGGAGGCTTAGTACCGACACTTGGAATTTGTAAAAAAGATACGTTGTGGTAACGACCTCCTGATGCCACTAAATCAATAATTCCTGTTATTCTTTCTTTGACTGTCTTACCTAAATCGTCGCAACGGTTGTCAGCTACTGAGTTCAATTTATTTATTAGATTTAAAGTGCTAACCTCACATATTGTACGCCTGTATTTTTGAGGGCGCTTTTTTTCTTTATTCTATTTCAGCTTCATTTCCACAGATAATGCACGATTTTTTGAAGTCAAACGTAGGTACACTAGACCGCGTCAATAATGTATGGGACACATCACTATCCTTCGTAGTTTTAGCGCTGCTTTTAATAGATGATGGCCGAGTATAGATTTTTCTACACTGTTCGTGGACAGTAAGCGGATTTGTTTGTTTTAACGTATTTTCAAGGCCATCTTCCCGGGCTATGCTTGCCTTTATTAATGTGTCAATGCCTCTGTTCACTGTAACTACCTTTCCAGTTTCAAGCGAAAGATTACACAATAAACACTCGCTCATTGTTCATTACTACTTCAAACTAGCTATATAATCAAAATATCATGCCACGTAAAGGCGGAAATACCATTTGCGGGACGCGCGATCACTCTGACCGTTGAAAAAGGACGCGTACTACCTACAACAAAGCCGAAGGCCGACTACGTGCGCGGCGCATGTTATTTACTTGATTCCCGAAGCCCGGGCGGGATGGAAGGGCAAGGGGGGGTGTATTTAGGAACGCAAGCGGCGGAGGAGTGGGGAGTTGCAGAACATTATTATTTTAAGTGTTTTGAGTTCATATGCAAGTTTTTAGCTAGTTATAAAGGATTTTATGTTTAAAACCTAATATTCCTGAGCTAACTGTAAAAATTACGACAAAACCGCGTAAAAAACTAAGTGTTTTTTTTTACTTTTAATACTGCAAACTTCGGAAAAAATCAATTTTCTCTGTTAATTCATGTTCTATAGCTAATGTATCCAAACTGAACAGTCCATTTTGGGTGGTTCTGGAATGTAAGAAATTTTTTACTATTTTCAATTTACCACTTGCCACATGTACGGGCAAACTCAACAAGATTTTTACGGCGATGCAGAGGTTAGGAGCAACATTTAAAGTAGTGAAAGGTTTTAATAAGGTAAATATTGTAGTATTTGATTCTGCTTGACCGTAATTGATCGAATTTCACTTTATAACACAAAAATAAGAAATCGAGCCTAACTGTAAGTCTTTCGCACTTCACAGTGGCCCCAAGTACCTCCTTGATTGAACTAAGACTCTAAAATTATATTGTATCGAACGCCCTAGCCATGAAAATTTAGCTTGTTACACGTCCAAACCGCACTAAAGCGGGTTGCCAAGCCAGCTGCAGTGGAAATGGGCGGGATTGATACAAGGAGTAAAATGATTGAAAGGTAGTATCTAACGCCTTACACTTACTATAAATCTACAATGTCCAATCCAGCAAATGTTGTTCGTCCTGTTTGACTGTAGAATGCAGCATTGTAGCCTGCTCAGTAGTACCATTCATAACCCAAATTTTATCACACGCCAAAAGAAATTTATCTAAAAGCTTAATATATATACAGGGTGTTTTATTAAGGCTGGCCACCGGCCATATTTCGGAAACTAGTGGACATAAAAAGTGGAGAAAAAAAATTCATTATAAAAGTCGCCACGAGAAAATCCTGGAAATTATTTTTAAGTTCCGTAATTCATCGCAAGGGGGCGCAATTGAAAATTAAAAAATAAAATTATAAATTTCTCCGAAAATTCCCACATTAAGGCATACCTTTGGTAACATCGTTAGAAAGCTTAGACAATTCTGCATCATTTTGGTCTAAGGCTCATTGGCGTACCGACCTTAATAAGAGTGGGGGAAGCTATTGAATGTGTAATCATTTAAATCGCTGTTATTTTTAAACGACTTATCCGATTGTAGTAAACCTAGGCTTGTTTAGAAGAAAAGGTAAGTACTTTTAACTGTCGCATCCATTGGTACGCGATAGCTCATAATAAAATTGTTAGAGGGCGCAATTTGTAATAATACCAGTATTTTGATTTTATTCAGAAAAATTAAATCATACGGTATAATTATGACATCATAAGCGGAAAGTAGCTTAAATTTGTAACAAAAACGTAAATAACGCAGTTTGATATCTTTATTTGTTCCAGAGTTATGGCGAAAAGAAGACTTTTAACCGTTTAATTTAATAATTGATTGTTGCTATGGTTTCTTAAGGTGTATAGGTTGGATTAGTAATGAGGAATCTGCATTTATCATAGTCTGTGCCTCCTTCACACTCTATCTAGGCTTAGGACTAGTCCAAACTAAGCAAATTGCAAAATTTGGAGCGTGTTTAGAGGCCAACGGGCCATAACAACGATATCAAAGTAATGATTGATTTTGTTTAAGAAACTTTTAATAGAATGGTAAAAAATCATGAACAGCTGTTAAAAACAAGTGAAAAGCTATAAATGTTCAAATTGACGGCCGTTTTGTAAAATACAACTATTAATTCTTCTTCTTGTACTGGAAACAGCTGTTTTGATTTCGTCTCGTGGAATCGAATTTATTGCAATTTCAATTCGGTGAATCATGTCCTCTCGGGTGGTTGGTCTCGTTTCGTAAACAATATCTTTTATTCTTCCCCACAAGTAGAAATGTAATACAGTTAAATCCGGGGATCTAGGTGGCCACGGAAACAAACTACCCTTCCCATCCAGCGATTTGGGTATCTAACATTTAAGAAATCACGGACTCTTCGGGAATAGTGTGAAGGACATCCATCATGTTGAGACCACAGGGATGCCATCACATCAAGGGAATGTCTTCTAAAAGGTTGGGCAAGTCATTTTGTAAAAGTTTAAATAAGATTCGCCATTTAGGTGTCCGTGAAAACAAATGGTCCGATAATTCTGTAACCTAAAACACCACACCACAAATTTACACTCCATCTGTTTTGGTGATCCACTTCGCGCATCCAGTGAGGATTTGTTTGCGACCAATAATGCATATTGTGCAAATTAACTCTGCCGCAGCTAGTAAAAGTAGCCTCATCGGTCCATAAAACTTTGGAAACTTTCACTACACATGTCTCTCAGCCAATAGCAATAGTCGAGCCGCCTGTCAAAATCAGTGTCTGATAAAGCCTTGTGTAAAACTAGATGATAAGGATGCAGCTTAAAATCCCTTAAAATTCTGAACACAGAAGCAACACTTACACCTAGTTCTGTGGAAATCTCCTGATGCTTACGTGAGGCTCCGATTCTACGTACGCAAGAACATTAATACTATTGTCTTCATTTCTTATGCGACGTCTTCTGACAGGAAGTGGAATACGTCGTACATTTCCTGTTTGTCTTAAACGTGTTGCCATTCGCCGAAACACTTTTCTAGTGTAGTGCCTTCGATCAGGATATCTGATAGCGTATTGTCGTTCCGCAATAGCTGCATTTTGAAAACATTCATAATACACGGCAAGCATGTCGTAAGCCTCGGCATTGGTATAAGACATTTTTGAAGGATAGCACTAATTTCTGATAAGGTACAATGAAACCCAAAACTAATGAAGGAAAAATTTTTACAACACAACATCAATCAAAATTAAGTAAGTTGACAACTTTTTCAATTTATTTACCTCCATGGAAACGAGCCGACTTTGTTCGCAGCAAATTAGATTATTATTTTAAAACACACCACATTAGAATTATGCCTTAGAAGTTTTATATGATGTTATAAACGTACAGAAGAAGAATTAATAGTTGTTTTTACAAAACGGCCGTCAATTTGAACATTTATAGATTTTCGCTAGTTTTTTAACAGTTGTTCATGATTTTGTACCATTCTATTGAAAAGTTTCTTAAACAAAAATCAATCATTACTTTTATATCGTTGTTATGGTCCGTTGGCCTCTAAACACACTCCAAATTTTGCAATTTGCTTAGTTTGGACTAGTCCTAAGCCTAGATAGAGTGTGATGTTACCAAAGGTATGCCTTAATGTGGGAATTTTCGGAGAAATTTATAATTTTATTCTTTAATTTTCAATTGCGCCTTGCGATGAATTACGGAACTTAAAATAATTTCCAGGATTTTCTCGTGGCGACTTTTATAATGAATTTTTTTCTCCACTTTTTATGTCCACTAGTTTTTGAAATATGGCCGATGGCAGCCTTAATGAAACACCCTGTGATGTATATATATATATATATATATATATATATATATATATATATATATATATATATATATATATATATATATATATATATATATATATATATATATATATATATATATATATATATACCGGTGTCTCCACGTTCTATGACTATCTTTGTTATTATAAGAGATACAGCGTCGGTTAAATCAGCAAAGTTGGCCATAATTACATGATAATTCAAATACCGATAAGAAAATTCAACATTGTTGCCAACTTTCTAAGATCTGAAAATAACTAAAAATTGTCCAAATTTTCAGTCGGCTATATCTTTTTTAATATTCAAAGTACGAAAAAGTTATAAGAGAGACTTTTGATTCCCATTTGTACGTAAAATGGGATAATGCGAATAAAAATTTTTTTTAGTAATTATTTTTCGAGCTACAACCCAAAGATACAATTTTTTAAATAGCAATTATAACTCATTCGATGACTTATTTTTTTCTGATTTCAAAAATGTATAGCTTTGTATGTCTAATATTATTAGTTACCTCGCAGTTTTCAAAAGAAAAAGGTAATTATAATATTTATTAAACAAATTAAAGTGTGCCGTGATCATTTAAATAACAAAATAAGCTCACATTCTACTACTAAGTTTGTGGAAACAACAAGAAATAATGTACTACATTATGAAAATAAAAAAGTTCTAAATAAATTGAACTTTTAACGAAGAGTGACAGCAACAAATATAAACAGAAAATACAATCATAGAAGTGTTTCAAAATGTCCTCTATTATTTTGAACACATATTTGACATGACATGAATTTTTATTAAACTTTTGGTTCTAATTTGTTGTATAGCAACACGCATTTTATATTTTAAATCGTATAGATTACCAGGTTTTACTCAGTACACTTTGTCTTTAATTGCATCCCACAAGAAAAAGTCCAGGGGGGTTAAATCTGGAGATCGCGGCGGCCAAGCTATTGGACCTCGATGTTCTATCCAATTATTAAAACGTTCCTGTAAATAATTACACACTAGTAATCCATTGCGTGCTGGTGCCTTGTCGTGTTGAAAACAATTCAAATTTTGAATTACGTTCAACGGAAGGTCGTCCAAAATTTCTTCAGGTTCGTTTCGTAAAAAAGTTAGATTTATATTCAATGATTCGAAATTCTTTATTTGATCATCAAGGCTTCTACAAGAGTACATTTAGAGAAAGTTCTACAAAACTGTATACTACCCACAGAATGTGAGGTTAAAATGAAGTCGACGACAACATAACAACTCGCATGTGTAAGTACCGGTAAGTCTCTATTATAAAAAATATATTAAAATTATTTTTGGTCAAGATTAACCCGCGATCAGTACCGGTGTTAGATTTTTTTCTAACATTTTTCTATTTTTTTGTACAACTTTTTGTTCGCGCCTCGTATTTCAACGCCTGGCAAGCTGTGCCTCTCTCACTCTTTCTTTTAGTCGCCCCACCATCAACTTACACGAGCGTCAACCGAAGGTTGTTTTGTTTGCTGTGATATTCGTTCATGTCGAGATGTTAGTAAGATTCCAACGCGGTACGGACGACATAGATGCGAATTTTGAAGTGTGTTAGATAAAATCTAATATCGGTACATTCCGTGACGGTTTTTTTTGTGGGTGAGACTAAAAATTGACTCTAATTTTAACTGATTTTCCTTATTTTGGTATTTGTGATGGCATATGAGAGGGAGCATCAACGTTTAGTAGCAGTTTGGGAGAGTATACAAGAAGAAGATGATCTGCAGCAGGATGAAACCAATCAATCTGACACGGAATCCACTTCTTCGCGAGGCGAAGCACATAAACAGACTGTACAAACCCCTGCATCTGTTTATACTGACAAAATCAATCGGACACTGATTCCTCAAAATCCACTACTTCACGTGGCGAAGCACATGAACAAATTTGCAAAGCTCTGCATCTATGGAAATTATTGACAGAAGTCGTCCTTATTATACTGGCAAAACGGTACTAAGTGGTTAGTGCACAAAGATAAAAAGCCAGTTGGAAAAATATAGTTACACTGTTGCTAGGTGTAAAGGGTGTTGCCAAAGAAGCCAAAACAGAGTTGGATTGTTGGAAGCTTTATATCTCTGATGAAGTCATTCAGCATATTACGGATTGCATCAACAAAAAACTCCAAAAAATTAGACTTACTGGAATCCTAAAACATAACATACCGACAGATTTTGATGAAATGTGCGCATTCATTGGATTTTTATACCTTGACGGAGTCTAAAGGGCCCAACATTTAAATACCGCAGAACTTTGGTGTACAGAGGAACAGCTCCGGAATTTTTTGCTTCTACTATGTCAGAACGTCGATTCCACTCACTCTTACAGGCTATTAGGTTTGATGATATAGACACTAGAGCAGAAAGAGCTCAAGAAGATCATCTGGCGCCTGTGCGATATGTATTAGATGACTTTGTTGAGAGGTGCTTAAAACATTACTCAGTTGGTTCTTACATAACAGTGGACGAGATGCTTGAGGGCTATAGAGGCAGATGTAAGTTTCGTCAGTACATTGCCAATAAACCGGCAAAATACGGGATTAAAATTTACGCTGTTGTAGACTCAAGAATGTTTTATACACATAACATAGAAATATATCCAGGTAAACAACCCATTGGTCCTTATGAACTGAATAATGACGCCCATAGTGTTGTAACAAGACTCTTGAGACCCTACAGTGGTACTGGACGAAATGTAACTACTGACAATTACTTCACATCTGTACCCTTAGCTAATGATTTGATAAATAATCACCGTATTACATTAGTGGGCACATTACGCAAGAACAAACGGGAGATTCCCCCAATATTTTTAGACACTAAATTACGAAAAACACATAGCAGCATGTTTGCTTGGGGAATGGATTCCAACAAATGCTTTCTAACTTCATATGTACCAAAACCTAATAAAAATGTCTTGATACTTTCATCATTTCATGAAGACGATGAAATTGATCCAGAAAGTGGTGGTGCCTTGAAACCTTCGGTTATCACTTTCTACAATCTCACAAAAGGAGCTGTTGATGCCGTAGACAGAATGAAAGCCGAATATTCTACTACAAGAGTTAGCAACAGGTGGCCGTTAACTGTGTTTTGCTCATTACCCAATATTGCTGGAATAAGCTCACAAATTATATACTACAGCAATACAAACACAAAGCTAAAGCGAAGAACGTTTCTAACAGATCTTGCCAAGCAACTGACAAAGCCCCATATTATTCGTCGATCAAGTATAATGTCACTCTCAATTCCACTGCGACAAAAAATTAGAAATGTTTTGGGATCTGAAGGAACGCCTCATGAAGCTGTGGAGCCATCAAGTGAGGCGAAGCCTAGATGTTTCTTTTGTCCGAAGAGGAAAAATAGATTTACCCAGCACCGATGTCATGCATGTTTGAAGCCCGTCTGTAAAGAACATACTGGCGAAACTCTTTTGACCTGCACCGAGTGCAACAACAAAGAATAAGAATCCTGAAATGTTAAATTGTTAATGTATTGTTAGTATTGTTAGTATTAGTATCGTTAGTATAAGCTAGTGTATTTTTTATTTCCTTCCAATTAGCAAGTTGTCAAATAAAAACGTTTCCAGAAAATGTGGTAGGTTTATTACGCTCACTGTGCATGATTGAGGTGAAAATAGAAATAAACAAAAAAAATCATAAACACCAATAAAAATATTAATTGGTACCAACAGAAACTAAAAAAGGCACGACATTAATATGTTAGATAAAATCGGTAAAATCGGAACACGGTACCAATTGTGTGAAATTTAGAAACGGTACCGATCTCGGGTTAACAATTAGAACGACATACTTAAAACATTAAAACAATTTAAAATTTTCTCTTTAATTGTTATCACAGTGAACAATGGGCAGTGTGCAACTACCATGCCGTTTCTTCTAACTACCAAACTAAAACTTATATAGTAACGTTTCTAATGACCAACCTAAAATATTGCACAGATAAACTAGAAACTATCGATTATAGGGAACATTCCAAAGAAATCCACCCTGGCATAAAAATTACAACAAATCTATTCATCTAACGGACCATATTAAAAATCTATCCTGGTATATGTTAACAGGTAAGTGTACATATTATTTAAATTTTGAATATCTGTTTTTTTATTGATCGAGTTTTGTTGTTTGTTGATGTGTATCATTTCTAGAAAAATTTCTTTTTGTATTTCTTTTTCTTTCTCTAAAATTTTAATATTATCGAAATCTATTGAATGACTATTTTGGTTGGCATGTACAGATAAGGCGCACTTTTGTAAGTTTTTTGTGATATCTCTCTTATGCAGAGCGATCCTACTTTTTAACCACTGAGATGTTTGTCCAACGCAAGTACCATTACAGTTATTACATTGTAGTTCATAAACTACATTCAAATTCAAAGTTTTCGGTGTTCTATCTTTGGTCATACTGTACAGTGCCGAAACCTTTTTTATATTGTATATAGCTATTTTTACATTTTCATTTTTTAAGATGTTAACAATTTTACTCCTTAAATTTTTTATGTTTGGCAAAGTTCCAAAATTTGTCTTCTGAATATCTGTCTGTCTATTGTTATTGAGGGACACTGGGCAGGGTTTCGGCTCTAACGGTTTTTCTACCCGGTCGGACTCAAAGAGGTCACCGCTATACTTATTGGGTAGCAGGAGTAATAAAATCTCTAAATTTTTACCAATAATTACCGGATGACAAATTTTGAATATTCTGTTCTTCATTTCTTTGATAAAGTTAATTTGCATCTTAATCGAATGACCTGATAAGTAATGAATAAATTTGTTAGACGCTGAATTTTTTATATACCAATCCAGTTTGACAGTGTCCCCCAACCAACACACTTTAGTATCCAAGAATGGAACTGAATAACTATTGTAAGGTTGCGTTGACGCACCCTGTATGTAGGATGTTATAATGACGTGTATTACGTGTTTTTAGTACGGGTGTATTGAGTTTGAACGAAAAAAAATTTTTTTTTGTATATGCATAATGTATGTGGGTGGGTGTTACGCCACTGGAAATTTAGGAGAAATATCATTCAGTATGCAGATACGTGTATTTGAATATTATAGAGACATTGGTGTTAGAATAAATAGATTCCGATGAATGTAAATGTGAAGAGAAATTTGTCGATGGGACGATAATGGTTGCTACTGTTGACTACTTGATAAGAAATGGAATATTGGAGGATAAAGGAGTAATCTTGGTCGGAAGATGTGAGTGTATAAGTGTAGAATGTTTTAGAAAATATGTAGAGAAAGATTTGGTATGTTTAATTGTTACTTATAGAAAGTTCTCGTAATGTTGTGCAATCAGTTTTGAGAATACGTGAAAGTATATGGGATTTGAGACCTTAGACTGTACTTATGTTTGCAGATGTTGCGGAAGGAGGACGAGCGCATGTGAGAGACAAACGTTGAAAGTTGTGTAATGGTCCAGAGTGGCCACTGAATGAATGTGATGACGAGAAATGGCTTCTCCATGAAGTAATTGGAAAATTTGTAAGTAAGAACAAACATGGCGATGTATAATAGTTATAAGCGTGTTTGTACAGAGGGTAGCATCAGTCGGGACTAAGAAAGTTTGAGTGAATACTATTGGTGAATATAGCGAGGAAGTCGGACATGTTTAAAGATGGATGGTTTAAGGTATAAATAGGAAAGTCAGAGATTGACGTTAGCTTTAGCTTTAGGTGGTTGTTGCTTTTAGCTTTTTGGTGATAGCTCGGTGGGAGACGCGCGCGAGGTAAAGTGTGAAATCAGAATGGGTCAAGTTGGAGTTATATTTGTGAATAATATTGAAGGCAGTCATTGTTTAAACAACTGCGTAACCCGAAAGGGGATGAATCGTATAAGACATTCATAAATAGAACAATTAATTAAATTGAGATTGAAGATAAAATCAGTTTCTTTATTTTCAAGAAAGTAAAAAGTGCGTAAGCAGATTTATAAAAGATAACAGTTATTACGTTATAGTGTTGAGTGCGGCGCGTGTTGTTGTAACGATATTTAGTTAAAATTATTTATGGGACCACCTTTAAGTAAACGAAATATTCATAATAAATTGAGCCAATGTTAAGGTAATTTTATGACATTAAAAGTTTATTTGTGTTAAGGAAGGGCTTAATTGTCCTAAAGGTTGCGAGAAACTTTAAGAGGCAACCAAATGTGTACAGATTATTACGTTATTGGAGTAATAACCTCGCATAGTCGGACTAATCGCGAGTGCAGAAAGGAATAAGTGCTTGTGAAATTGTGGAGTACTTGTTATGTGCCTTCAGGCAATTTAAGGATACAAATGGACTACAAATAATTGATTTACGGGAAGAAAGAAGAAAGAAGACCGTAGGATTAATGGACAATTTTAAGTAAGAATTACATTTAAGAATTTAAAAAAAACAAATAAGCACGATTATCTTTTTGATTAGTTTTAATTTGCGTATTGTTGTGTAATTTTTAATTAGTTTTGAAGGAAAAAGGTAATCGGTCTCGAGTTATGTTGTATTGGTTGTTTTAGTAGTAAGAATTTTTGCAGAAACGCAAATTTGTATAGACAGTGGTTTGCCAACCACGCTGTTGTGTATGTAAACATTTGTTTATTATTTTGGTGCAGGACAATATATATTTATCGTTAACTTTTATTTTGTTGTTTATTTAGCTAGTTATGAGATACATTTGTGACGTTTACTTAATTGGTGACCTAGTTTTCGACAACTTAAATGTAAACTTTGCATATTTTGGGTTTAAGATTAATGAACAACCTGAAAGGTTATATTTGCCAGGTTGATTGCAAAAATTTTCATGTTAGTTTCATTAACGCGGTACACTAATGACGGATCAGCTGTTAATTAAAATTTCATTAAGTATAACTAAGAGATGGAGTTTGAGAACTTACATATTTACGAATGTCCAATACGATTCAGAAGTATTATAAAAATTAAATTAAATTTAAAAGATATCGTTCATGTTAGGAATATGAAACCTTCAAGGATTATTCTCGTTTGACTGTTTTGCGGCACTTTATCACTATTATATTGGAGTAACAGTTATTAAGCCGATGACATTGATTTTCTTTTGGTTAGGAATTTTAGAAATTAATTATCGATCATTGAATGAATAAATATTTTGTTCATTAATAAGTAGAAATTTAACTTTATATGTAAACGAGGGATACGTAGAAAATATAACTGTTGGTTACGTGAATGTAGTTGAATTTGAGTGATAAATTTTGTTTTGGAAATTTTGGTATTCAAAAAGTTTCTAATAACCTGGGTAGTACTAAATATATTTGAGTTTGAGTTGAATTGTTTGGGACGAGTGTTTGTTTTAGAACCCTCGTGTAAGAGTTTACTGAGTAAGCACAATCCTACTTTACACAATTAAGTAGGGTTAATTAACACCCAGCTTAAGACAATTATTTTAGCAAAGTTTCGATTGTGGTGGCGCCTGGAGACATATTTTCCCGGACTGACCTGTTTGAATAGCGGTGTAAGGTGTTTGAGCGTTTTAATCATTCATTTTACTTATTATTTCGACCACGCCCATCTCCCTGTTAGCTGGCTTGGCAACCCGCTTACATTAGTAAGCATACACGACGCCTAGTGCGCTTTGGACGTGTAACACTATTATGTTCTGGTTCAACCGTAAATTAAATATGCTGACTGTAACCATTAAAGGTTTCTAAAATGTTGTCAATACCGTCCGAGGGGAGAGACATATTTTTTTACTAAAAGCCAGTTGGAATGGTAACTTAGGTATACAGGTGTCTAACAGACGGTCCATGAAGTCAAGGAGAGTATGGGACTTAACTGTGATCCCTTCGCACAACCGAAAACCTGAACGTAGCACTTATCATCAAAAGTTAAATGGTTATTGTATAAAAAAACAGTTTTTTTGACACATTTTATTTAGGTTTATTTTTCATTACCAATAACAGTTTTAGAAATTGCGTTGATCTGCAGTGTTTATGATATACAGTTTTATATACGATTTATACGTATGCACTGTAAAAAGAGCCTTTGGCGCACTGTATTACGACCTTGTTCATTATTTCGGATGTCCACGGTTCCAACCTCACAGTCTTACTTTTTTTTTATAATATAACATATAACATCATCTGGTGCATCCGTTGCGTTTCTTCACTCTTGCTTTATAGTAGAGAGACATTTCTAATCGTTATCTCTGCCTTTTTCGAGTATAAGCCGCTGGGAGAGTAGAATAGATTGATAATTATAAATGTAGTTTGCTTTAAATGTATAATACTAAAACGATCGAATTAACGGCTTCAGTCGCTTTCACGATATCAAAGAGAAAAGACGTACTTTTGTTTTAAAAACAACGCGCTAAGCAACGCGGTCGTAGGTCCATCTCAAACTTAATAATTTTATACGAGTAAAAACACGTCTTATATGTTTATTTTATAAAACTGCAACTTTAATTTATAAAGAAACCTTGTTCATTTCATTAAACACCAACTTAAGTTAGTTATTAAAAGCCGGTCATTACCAGAATAATCATCGATCACCTTTACATTTATGAGTTTCGGTGTAAATAATGTGTTGATACTCTCAGTTGACAAATATAAACGCGATTTTCGTGTTAGAACAAAACTAAAAAATAATCGTTAGCTTACAAGTTTAATTTATAGCGAGTTTTACGGTTTTTATACGTTTTAGAACTCAGAAATTTTTCGACATTTCAACCAACTGTGCTTATAATACCTGGATTTTTATTTTAAATTCGAGCTCTTTATTAAAAATACATATCTCTTTGTGTTAATGAACAGTATAGTTCAACTCTTTCGAAGTAAACAAAATTTTTAAATGTTATTAAAATTTCAACATTAATCTGTTAACCGGTTTTTTTCGAGTACGTATGTGTATAGAAATGATTCATTCAAATACTTTATATGTTACCTTAACATATAATTTTATTCTGAATTCGCTTTTGATTGGTAAAAACACGTATTAGTGTGCGTTAACGGTGTTTGTAGAGCAAATTTTTGCAAAATTAATGAATTTATAGTTGTTAAAATGTTTCGTTAAGTATTTAAACAAATGTTCCATATGGGAGGTACCTAATTGAAAAGGTTAGTTAGAGGTAATGGTGGTTTCTGTAGTACGAACGCGTAATCTAACGATTCATTTTCACCACGACCTCGGAACACCTTGACGTTTATTGTTTCAGATACAGATCGTCGATTCTGATTCATAACTGTACGTCTATTAAGAAGGTGAGTATTGGGTTCGTTTGAGCTGGCCTATAATGCAGGTATGTACTATCAGGTAGGTACTATCAGTCGAGGATACAGGATGATTATGCTGATATTAAAATATAGATTAAAATAAAAATATTATTGCTGTATTCTAACACTTCTACACAACGAAAACTATCCTCTACTCGAATTAGTTGCGATCTCAGCCGTTACACACCGATCTATTCCTATCCTATCACATCATCTGAAGAGGTGGGTCATTACTAGGCTTTGCCATAATGTGCTGAGCAATCATATCGGCTGCGGAGCTCGGTCCATAGAGACATTCGACGCCAAAATGTCCCGGAAGGAACCTATCGGCACTGGGGCCAGAGAAAGCTGTCACTTGACAGTAGACCTACTCTTGCCCCCCACTATCTAACTTAGACCTCTGTGTAGCGTCTTTGAATCCCAAGGGGCTTAATAGCTATAAATAAATCGGTAGAAATTAAAGGAGATT
The DNA here is from genome assembly GCA_036346205.1 of Vesta saturnalis. Classification (NCBI taxonomy): domain Eukaryota; kingdom Metazoa; phylum Arthropoda; class Insecta; order Coleoptera; family Lampyridae; genus Vesta; species Vesta saturnalis. The sequence continues at coordinate 27,500 of JARFJB010000030.1, forward strand.
CAAGCATTTTCCATCCCCATTTCCCATCAGTTTTGATAAATTGTAGTGTTAAACCTTCCCACTTTAACACTAGTTAAGATTTTGCCCTTCTGGGCTTTCCGCCTTTCAGAAATCTGTGTGTGTGTGTGTGTGTGCGTGTGCGTGTGCGTGTGCGTGTGCGTGTGCGTGTGCGTGTGTGTGTGTCCACATATGTGTGTGTATAGCACAGTTTATTTTCTAAGCAAATTAATAGTGTGATATTAACCACAGTAGTTCCTTAAGTAAGTATGTGCGGTAAAATAAGTGAGAAACGAGTACTTATGCTCTTTCTTCTATTCTTTATATAAGATTACATTGAACTCCACGGAGTTTACATACATCAAAGTGCTATAAGTTATTTTAATAAAGTCTTTCGGTTTATTAGGTCTATATCGTACTATTGCAACATTCCAAATCTAATATACAATGAAACTATTGTATCTGCGAAACTATCCATCGTAGAGGCTTGCGCAAAAAAAAGTTATTACTAAAACGGCCAATACAAAAACCTGGAAAATAGTTTCTGAAGTGGCCGCTCGGGAGCGTAACTGCAAACTCGAATCTAAAAAAAAGATCTTTTTGTGAATTCTACTATATTAAACTAATAAAAAAATAACTGATCTTTAAAGTCGAGGATAATCTGAACTTTTTTGTTTTGCACTTTTTGACGTATGTCTAAATATAAAGTGATGGGGGGTATTCAGAGGTTTCCTAAAATAACACCCGTATCTTTGAAACGGCAAATCCGACTTTAACAAACTTGGGCGCGTTGAAATTAGCTATTCTGGGCTACAAAGTTATAATTGAAGTTTAGTTAGTTTCACATGTCGTCGCCAGAGGGCTTTGTTCGACATTACAACAGAAACGGTGAATTTTCGCAAAAAATTAAATGCGTTGGTATAACTTTTTCATGAACAAGTAGCTAAGTGATGCCTAAACAAGCTCGCGAAAACCGCATCTCGATATATTGTTCCCAACCTAAAATATCGGCCAAAGAAAGCTTTATACGAAAATCCCTTAAATTTTTATTTTTTAACTATATTTTTCTGGAATTGTTTCTATTATGTAAGTTGTGGCCCTAAAAGGACTGGTTTAAAGGAAGAAGGTTTTAATGCCTCCGTAAATGCTCGAAATGCTGACCATCACGCTCCATGCATTGCTGAAGCCTCTTATAGGTAGACAAAACTGCAGCTTCAATTTCGGCTCTCGGTATATTACGTATTGCGTTACGAATCCGGTTTTCATATCTTCTCTAGTAGTAGGTTGGGCCCGAAACACGACGTCCTTGAAGCGCCCTCATAAATAAAAATCGAGGCAAGTTAAGTCTGGCGATCGCGGAGGCCATGGAAACAGACTTCCTCTTCCAATCCACCGTTGTTGAAATACTGCGTTAATATGCTCTCGCACATTAATAGCAAAATGAGCTGGGCAACCATCCAACTGCAAAACAATTTTGCCTTGTTTCCAGAAGCACATTTTCCAACAACAACGGTAATTGATTGGCCCAAAAGTCAAGAAACACTTTTCCATTTAGGGGTTGCTCGAAAAATATGGCCCAATAATTCTACCTCCCAATATGCCACACGATACATCGAAACTCCAACGTGCTTGGCTCTGAACTTCACGCAATCAATGGGGATTTTCTGCAGACCAATAATGCATATTGTGCAGATTGACTCTCACTTCACTACCGAAGGTGGCTTCATCGGTCCAAGAATTTGAAATAAAAATTCTCTATTTTCGCGTATCATGCGTAACATCCAATGGCAATAGTCTAACCGTCGATCTAAATCTTCTCTTTCAAGGCCTGATGCAAAACGACATGGTATGGGTGCATTCTTAAAGTAATTAAAAAGTTTAAACGAGCACCTATATATTTTGATGGCCATTAGAACTTACCTATGGCCCTTCAAAATATTTTGAACCGTTGTCCGTGATATGCCCAACTCAGTGGATAATGCTCTTGTGCTAACATGAGGATTTCCTTCAATATAGCCCAGAATACGGTTAATATTTTCTTGTGTTCTTCCAATTCTTTACCGTTGGCCGAAAACTACCATTGGCTCGTAAGCTCGCCACTAATCAGGGTAAAACTCTTACATCGCAAGGACGCCGATTTGGATGTCGAGCCGCGTAAACTCTTTTAGCTACTGCGGCATTCTGAAGACATTCAAAATAAACCGCAAGCATATCAACAGCTTCATTATTCGTAAAACGCATTTTGAAAGCACAAAATTGCTCAAGTAACGCGAAAGTATTGACAACTATTGACAATTTGAGGATTATAGATGTTTTGTTTAGGTATATGTTTCCATTGCCTACTTCTATTAATTGTATTTTCGTATATACCCATAGTGAATATGCATTTAAACAAACAAAAATAGGCCTTCTGTATAACTTTTAGCGTTGCTTACTTGCCCGTAGTAACTTCAAAAGGGTGATTTCATTCTGTTGAAGAAATTTACAAACATTTAAAATCGCAATTCTAGGTAACCTAATTTAGAGCCGAAATTGAAGCTGCAGTTTTGTCTACCCATAAGAGGCCTCAGCAATGCACAGAGTGATGGTCAGCATTTCGAGCATTTACGGGGCATTAAAACCTTCCTCCTTTAAATCGGTCCTTTTAGGGCCACAACTTACACAATAGAAACAATTCCAGAAAAATACAGTTAAAAAAATAAAAATTTAAGGGATTCTCGTATAAAGTTTTCTTTGACCAATATTTTAGGTAAGGAACAAGATATCGAGAAGCGGTATTCGCGAGCTTGTTTAGGCATCATTTAGCTACTTGTTAGTGAAAAAAGTCATACTAATGCATTTAATTTTTTGCGAAAATTAACCGTTTCTGTTGAATGTCGAACAAAGCCCTCTAGCGACGACTTGTAAAACTACCAAAACTTTAATTATTTTAACGTTTTAGCCCAAGAAAATCTCTTTACAACGCGCCCAAGTTTGTTAAAATCGGATTAGCCGTTTCGGAGATACGGGGAGTGATTTAAGGAAACCTTTGAATACCCCCACCACTTTATTTTTATAGATACGTCAAAAGTGCCAAACAAAAAAGCTCAGATTATCCTCGACTTCAAAGATCAGTTCTTTTTATTAGGTTAATATAGCAGAATCCACGGAAACATCACTTTTTAGATTCAATGTTGCAGTTACGTCCCCTAGCGGCCATTTCGGAAACATGAAAAAATTTTGCAGGTTTTTGTATTGGCCGTTTTAGTAATAACTTTTTTTCCGCAAGCCTCTACGATGTATAGTTTCCCAGATACAGTACCTCTCATTCTTAGTGGCCCACCTCGTACAATGTTTTGATCTTAATGTCTACTCTATTTATTGATAAACATTCCAACAATATAATAAAAATAAAATCCGATTGTATTTACACTACCTGGTATAATACACTTTATTGTTTCACAATACATCATTTTCGTTTTTATATCCATATGGCATCGTGTCGTAGTTTTCTACCCTGTGACGTTTGTTGATGTTTAATAAGAGTCTTTTACTTTCGGGTTTTGTCACGAGTTCATGGTCGTGTGTACGTCTCATGACGTTAGCAGAAGTTAAAACTTCATGTTCTGCGTCATCCACTAAGTCAATTATGGATCCTAAGTTAACTTTTCCTAAATTTTCATAGTTAAGAGTAATTCCTTTTACTTTGATCGTTTGCTTTACCATCCCATCTGGCCAAATCTACCCTGAAACTATTTAGCATAAGCTTTTCTAAGAGCGATTTTTCTCAATAGAACTAGGTTCGAGTTGTAAAACCTCGTTGTTAAGGAACTCTGTAATGTAAAGGGTCTGGTCGTCTTGTTTTTACAGTTCGAGGCCACCCCGGTACATCTTGCTTCATCTTTAAGAACATATTTATGAAGCCGGAAAATAGACCACCTGATCTATTTGCTTAATCATACTGTGTTGTGTCATATGACCAGATTTATTGTATTTGTGCTATACTGTACCCTCTTTTGACGACTTCTACAATTTCGTCTGTACACTATGTACCGTGATGTGTTCGTTCCTGAATATCATGCAAGCATTCCTCGTTACTTATTGCTTCGACACATGTGCGATTAAAGCGGAAACATAAGTTTTGATGTATCTTCATAGGTAGCACCGGTTGGTAAAGATTTTGAGGTGGTAGAAATGAACACTTAATTTTGCCATCAGGAAAGACACCCCGTAGTAAACTTGTCACACTCCTTCCAACATACACCCGTGGGTGGCCAGTTGAAACTTCCCGTATTTACAAACCCAGGAGTACAACGAGCACACGTCGACGTACTTATTTCTTTCGTCGGGTTTTGCTACACATTTTAGTTTCGTGCACCCGTTCTACCACCATAAAATGCGTCGCGTGGGTTAAGATGTGCGTATCTTATCAGGGTTTGTGTTTTTAGTATAACACCTTTTGGTTTTATTTTAATTCTAGCAAAATTTACATTCCCACATTTTAGAGACTTTATATCCTAAATTTTTAAGACGGAATTCTTTTGATTTAGTATTTTTATATCTCTGCTCCATGGTATCGTTGGATTGCCAAACAGCGGTGCATCGCGTTATGTTGTAAAGCATATAGGACAACCGTGTTAGTAACAGCCGTAAAACTCGAAAACCTCGTTTGATGATTCGCAATTAACGTCTACCCTCAAGCCATACGTCACATACTCTCTTTGTTTACCAGCGTGTTGAATAGAAATACCTCTACGGTCCTCTTCCCAGACCAGCCATTATATTGCACTTATAGATTGGTTGTCTGCTCTTCGATAACAAGGTTTGGGAATCATTACAATTGTATTGGGTTTTAAAATCGTCGTCGATACACCAGATTGCAAGCTGAGGCTATCGTAATGGTTTCGACAAGGATCAACCAAACACCCTTCAAAACAGCCTTCTAAAGAACATGCAAGCATGCTTTAAGATGTCTACATCAGACCGGCAATATTCCATTAACTCTTCCAACATTTTAAATATATAATCCTGTGATTACTTCATAACATTTTAAAGATTCAACTCTTTCTTTGGGTCCCCACATACTAGGAGTTTGTTTTAGTGTTAAATAGATGGGAGAAATAACCTGTTATTATAACCGTCGCTAATCCAAACGCATTTGGTACAGCTGAGAGTAGTATACGGGTAGTTAAGACTATCAATAAATTTTGGGTTATCAAATTTCATCATTATTGTAGACCCCTCATTATAATCTCCGGTTTAACACGTATTGTGCCAAATGAGACCAACATGGCTTCACACGTTTTTGGGACCGCAGGTCGCATGAATCAATGTGGACTCACGTAACATCTCGATAAATTTGGCTGTCTAAAGCCACGTTGAACTCACGGAGTGCATTGCAACATATGATATTTTAAAAGACGGTACTTTGAACATAATTGGCCTGTTTGTATGAGATCAACGTGGCGTCATATGGCCAGTTAATAATATATTTTATGTCACAATAAAATAATTCATTTTAAAATAGAAATAACGATAAAGAAACTACCGATAAAACAATTTTAATATAGTTTCTAAACAGAAATGTGAACTCTAAATAAAACACAAACTTAAAATTAAAGTATCAAATCTAAATAAAAACAACTTCAAATAAAACACAAACTTAAAATGAAAACGACTGCCGTTTTGTTGCTTGTGTGTGTGAAAAAGCATTCTAAACAGTAATGTTTGTCACAAGCATTACATTTGAACACAGTTTGCGTTGTTTTTTTTGCAGCTTCGTGTCTTCCCAATTATTCAACCATCACTGCATAGCATTGTACACAACGTCTGTGCCCAGCTTGGGTCAGCTGAATACGTACATGTTCTACTTCGTCACTGACAGTTTCCTCCCGAGGAATGTCAACACTCTTCAATAATCCCACAACAACTTCTTCTCTAAAAGTAGTAATAGACATATTTTCGTTTGCAATTTCCTGGTATGCGGTGTATGCATTTACGAAAGCGGTCCCAGTTAATAATTCTAGTGCCAGCTTCCTGTACCATTTTAGACTCTTTCGCAGTGAGGTATTGTAAGATTTTATTTGATCAGAAAGGTCTATATATGACATACTATTATATTCTATCACATGCTGTGGCTTCATGACTTCTTTATTCCGTTTTTACACTGACCATCGCGTCTGTATGTCTGTTTGTCGTACTAAGTGTAAAAGATCCCGCTTATCCTTCCATTTCTGTATAACTATACCTTGTTCGCACTCTGCTGCTACTGTTTCACCTCGTTTCAATTTTTGTTGAATGACATCTTTTGGATTGTTCTTCCTGTTGGAACGTAAAGTACCAATAAGGTGTGTTTTTCGCTGAAGGAGGGCTTGTGCCAAAGCAATGGAGGTGTAATAATAGTCGGTACAAACCGTACGGCCCTTATCTAATAAGTCTCCCATACGATCAATGATAATCTTAGATGATACACTCATGTCCTTGTCTTTGATTTACCACAGTAAATCTGGAAGTCGTATGTATATCCTTTTGTAAGCATAACTTGAACATTTTGATTCCAAATTTGTGTTTCGTGTTCTTTATATACTGCAAAATTTTATTCTTCCGCGAAATGGTACGAGGGTCTCATCAATACATATATATTCTGATGGAATAACTGGTTCTTGAAAAGACTTTCGTAACATATTTACTAAAAGCATTACCTTCTATAATCTGTCTTCAGTAATGACACTGTTGTCACTAAACGTAATATTTGCAGCAATAGCTGAAAGCTGTTACGAAATCACATCTTTATGTAATTTTATACATCAGTTTCTTGCTCCAATACGATTGTATTTGCGGCATAGGGCATAAACCCATCCATAAGAGTACACCGAGCAATTTTTCAATTTCAGCTGCATTTGTTGGCTTCCATGAGGTAATGCGAGCTTTATATAGTACATTTTTCTGAGTACACTGGTCAGCGCAACGGTTAGTTTCAATTACCCACAAAAGAAAAAAACTCAAAACCCAAACTAAGAAAGGAAACAAAAATTTAATTACGATTAAGTTGATTATATCGTCGTTCACAAAGAGTTTATAAAAATCGTATGGGACCTTATTGTGGAAATCTGCATATAACTGAGTGCGGTATCCATGATTTGCTACAGTATAATCAAATTTTTCAAGATGGCAGCCAGTTACAAGATTCCAAATTATATTTGTGTCAGCCTTTTAGTTTCTGTCTGTTCTTCATCCGAAGAAAACTTTGCATGTCCCTAATAACATTTTCAATGGTTTGCTCAACAGACTTTGCCGAGTTCGTCTCTGTACTTGCACGTGATGTGGAAGGAAGATTCGTCTTTGTACTTTGACGTGATGTAGAAGAAAGATTTTCTACATTTTGAATATTTTGAGCTACCTGTTGTGAGTGGATATACTTCTTTCTTTTATTTGATAGAGGGACAACACTATTATCGGAATCATCATAAGTTGATTCCTGTTCATATTCGCCAGAAGATCCATCATTTTTATAAGGATCATCAATCTGATCTTCATCCGATAAGCATTCTTGCATCACTTTTGTCAAATAATTTTGTTGGTTTTCGTAGGTACTCATTTTCAATCATCATATATTGATTATACGTAAGTACCATACAGTCACAGGTTACGAAATGTTCAATTATTACACACTCTTCTTAAAAGCATGTGCTTGCACAGTATTCAACTGAGAACTGAACGTGAAGCACTACAAACAATAACTGTAGCAACGCGCAGTTGTCAAACGTAAGTATTCGATAACAAGGTTATGATGACACATTGGACTCACATGGCCAGTAGGTCCTTACAGGCCAATTCACGGCCTCGTGAGACCAATGTGGCTTCATATAAAAAAGTAACAGAAAAACTTGTCATAAAACGATATCGGTGTATGGAATATTGATTGTTGGAATATTTTACAACCTCAATAGAAAAAAAAGTTGGTGGCCACCTGGACCCGATTTTTCAATGTATGATGGCACAATACGTGTTAAGGTGTGTGTTTGTTAGAGTATGATTTAAGATAAACTAGTGATCGAACCCTTGACCATTGTGGGCTATTATAACAACCTTTTGAACAATTTTCTTACTTCCAGCAAGTATCTAAAGATTTTGTTGATACAGTATGTACCTTGTAATATTTGTTCTCTAACACCACATCTGGGGCATATGACTAGAGAACATGGTATGTAGTACGTAGGGCACACATGCTGAAATATACAAAGTTTTATTTCGGGTTTTTCAGGGACCTTTTTCTTGACGAGTTTCTAAATCATTCTCTCTATAAGGGTTTGCTGGTCTAATAAAACAAAATGGTTTTCTGGTTTATGATCGTTGCATTGTTTATAACATACCTCCCCAGAAAAATGAGGTGTTTTTCGGTTGTTAATATTAAATGTTTTAAAAAACGCTGCATTTGTGTACAGTTGAACACATAGACACACCGTTTTTCTTCTTTATGGTTCAAAAGACATATGGACGAATGAAAGCTTCTACCGCAATAAATTTTTTACTTAATTTTTCACAAACTGGAGTTCTTCTACAGTAGAGGCATGTAGCTTCACACATACGCCTGTTTAAAGTATTGTACGGGATATGACACTTTTCACAGTAATAGCTACAGAAAATGCTGATGTTAAAGATTTTATAACTTTAAAATATCCTTGGTTGTACAGTAATCTTATTTTCTTTTCCTCGGAATCGACATCTTCGAATAACATTTCACGTGACTTAGTACCGTGTTGGTATACTGTTATGTTGTACCAGGTAAGGTTTGTTGAAACTGTCTAAGTGCGTTAACACTGCAGCCCTTACTCGGAATTGTAACCTTAGCGACTTCTATTAAGTTTAGTGCTAATAGTTTTTGTAGTGCATCCTTTTTCTGTCATTATATCTAGAGTGTTTAAATGCAAGGACCCTACAATACAATCGCGATAAACATAATCTTTATTGCGTTAGTAATTATTCCACGTTGCATGGTTGATTCTTCAATGTAGTTGTTGTACACTCGCCCTTCCTTTCCCTGTTGGCGGTGATACACATTTACCTCTATAAAATGTCAGTGTTCCAAAATACCACAAGGTCACAATGTCACTCCGGATGCTTCGAAAACTTATCAACCGGTACTTTAAATTTAAAATTTTCTGCAGAATTATCCCTACTTTATCGTCGGGGTTCACCAATAACAATGTATGTAATAAGATTAACCTGATCTTATCCTGTCTAAACATCAGCTTTCCTGCATTGTTCTTGAGTTTATACAATATTTTGCGCTTCGTAGAGCGAAACTTCTTTATGCGCATATAACGCTCACTGACAATTTCAAAATTGTGCACTAGAAGCGACAGATGTGTCAGGTCAGATGTGGTTAGTAAGACAAAAATACATGACCAGCATGCTTTCCTTTCTCACCGTTTTTGTCATCTCTCACCTTATCCTCTCACTCTTCATCTCCCTCCTCTCCCTCTCCCTCTCCCTCTCTCCACCCTCTCCTCTCTCTCTTCCTCTCCCTCCCTCTCCCTCCCCTCTCCTCTCCTTTTCCTCTCCTCTCCCTCTCTCTCCCTCTCCCTCTCCCTCTCTCTTCCTCTCCCTCTCCCTCCCTCTCCCTCCCTCTCCCTCTCCCTCTCCCTCTCCCTCTCCCTCCCCTCCCTCCCTTCCCTCCCTCTCCCTCTCCCTCCCTCTCCTCTCCCTCCCTCTCCCTCTCCCTCTCCCTCCCTCTCCCTCCCTTCTCCCTCTCCCTCTCCCTCTCCCCTCTCCTCTCCCCTCCCCTCTTCCCTCTCCCTCTCCCTCTCCCTCTCCCTCCTCCTCTCCCTCTCTCTCCCTCCCTCTCCCTCTCCCTCCTCCCCTCTCCCTCCCCTCTCCCTCTCCCTCTCCCCTCCCTCTCCCTCCCTCTCCCTCTCCTCTCCCTCCCTCTCCCTCTCCCTCTCCCTCTCTCCCTCTCCCTCTCCCTCTCCCTCTCCCCTCCTCCCCTCTCCCTCTCCTCTCCCTCTCCCTCTCCCTCTCCCTCTCCCTCCCTCTCCCCTCCCTCCCTCTCCCTCTCCCTCCCTCCCTCTCCCTCTCCCTCCCCTCCCTCTCCCTCTCCCTCCTCTCCCTCCCTCCCTTCCTCTCCCTCTCCCTCTCCTCTCCCTCTCCCTCCCTCTCCCCTCCCTCTCCCTCTTCTCCCTCTCCTCTCCCCTCCCTCTCCCTCTCCCTCTCCCCTCTCCCTCTCCCTCTCCCTCTCCCTCTCCCCTCTCCCTCTCCCTCCTCTCCCTCTCCCTCTCCCTCCTCCCTCTCCTCCCCTCTCCTCTCCCTCTCCCTCCCCTTCTCCCTCTCCCTCTCCCTCTTCCTCTCCCTTCCCTCCCTCTCCTCCCTCCCTCTCCCTCTCCCTCTCCCTCTCCCTCTCCCTCTCCCTCCTCTCCCTCTCCTCTCCCTCTCCCTCTCCCTCTCCTCTCCCTCTCCTTTCCCTCTCCCTCTCCTCTATCTCCCTCTCTCTCACCGAAAATGTGGTGGAGCCCCATCGTGCATGAACTACATGTTCCTCCGGACCTATCAACGTATTCTGAAAGTGTTGCAAATAGATTTTATTGGTTAATTTGAAAATGTAAACATTCACCATTATCACACTTAATAAAATACTTATCTTTGTTCGCTTTTTCAATATGATGTTTTAATTTATACAATCTAAACGTTTCGATAACACCAATAGTTATCTTCGTCAGTAGTAATATCTGTTAAAAATTGTTAATTTTTGTAAGTTTGACAATTTTTATCAGATATTGCCACTGACGAAGGTAACTATAAGCGTTATCGAAACGTTTAGATTGTATAATTAGAATGTTCCATTAAAAAACCCAAAAAGGGTAAGTATGTTATTATGAAAGTATACTTCGTTTCCTTTTTTTGTAAGATTCATTATACTTATTGATAGAATAGGTGGATTATATCAGAACTCGACCATTGAGTCATTTAGGGAGGGTAGGGTTATGTAAAAGATGTCAATCTTCATTGTGATGTTATATAATATATTTGTTCCACTTATATCTCATGTTTAACTTAAATTGGTACAGTCGATCTGTATCTTGGAGTTCATTCTTGCAGTTTAATGCAAATTAACGTGGGTATTACCACGATATTAGGGTGGAGAAAGATATTTGGACTTACTCATTGTGTAGCAGAATAAAGCTTTCAATTATACTGAAATTGATTGTGGCCTAGAAATTCACTATTTTTGACATTAAATTTAAAGGTCAATATTAATTTAGTTTTAAAGTGAGCAAAGAGTAATTCATTTGTCATTCTTCCTAAGCAACGGGGGCGTATAACACATCTGTGTGTATAATTACTTCAGCCCATAAATAATTTGAATCTAAATCAACATTTATCACTAATGGCCTGAGTTTAATTTAATTAAACTGAGACAAATTTTTCTCAATACTGAGATTAGCAGGTAGAATGAGGAACCTTTTACTATTATTACTATGAGTTATTTAGAAGTAAAGTCAATACCAACTGCAATTACAGCTAGTTTTATTGATGCGATAATGCTTAAAAAACACTACTAAGAAAGCTAAATTTCTCGATACAAATTAAGATGCCTTACCAGAGTTGGTCATGGTTAGTTTCGATTAGAAATTAGCTTATATAAATACTCGAGAGCGGGGATAAGTTTTGAGCTTGCTTAATATAAATTCAGAACCACTGAATTATTGTTATTTGTAAAAGCTTGTAATTAATGTAAATTATAATTACTTGATGTTCGTGTATTGAAGAGCTAGCCTGGGTAAATAATTATTATAATTTATTATTCTATTAAACTGCAGTATAGATTACTTATTTGAATTAATATAAATATTTACTTTTAACAAAATTTAAGTAACACTTCATGTCCTAATTTTTTTTCTTTCAAGGAAGATTAAGTAAGTTCCGTTACAAATTTGGCATCGTGTGAGCATAATTTTAACAATTATTGAATCAATATAATTTAGTATTAACATGAGGGGCGTAAATTACCCAAGCGTTTCATTACAAATTCGACAACCCTCGTAGTGGCGAAAGATTAACACTTGAAGTTAAATTGACTTTCTTTTAACGAGGCAGTAGCATTACAATGTAAACAAGCCTATTGATACTCTTATGTATTTGCACGATTAACATTTGCTGTACCCCGAAAAAATCCACAGTTTTCGTTAACCTTTTACGTTTCCACATAGCTAGAATAAACGTTTCCTTGAAATCAGCTAGTTATGTCATTTGACGAATAGTGCAAACATGCGATATTTATTTTAATATGTACATTGAGTGAAATTAGAACAATGCTATCCTATCCTGTCATTCTCTTAATTACCTTTTATTTTCATTCCATCTATTTATAATGTTAAGTTTATTTTTTAATATTTACACTCTCATGACTTATTTATGAAATCTTTATTTAAACTTTTTATTACTATAAACATGAAATTTCGTTACTAGTTAATAACTTTGTCAAGTGTAGTTATAATTAAAATTAGTACAATTGATGTAATTTTTCTTGCAAAAATCGTGAAAATGTATATATACATATATATATATATATATATATATATATATATATATATATATATATATATATATTGTGTGTGTGTGTGTGTGTGTGTGTGTGTGTGTGTGTGTGTGTGTGTGTGTGTGTGTGTGTGTGTGTGTGTGTGTGTGTGTGTGTGTGTGTGTGTGTGTGAGTGTGAGTGTGTGTGTGTGAGTGTGTGTGTGTGTGTGTGTGTGTGTGTGTGTGTGTGTGTGTGTGTGTGTGTGTGTGTCTTTTTTATTACTATAAATCCGAAATTTCGTTACTAGCTAATAACTTTGTCAAGTGTAGTTATAATTAAAATTAATACAATTGATGTAATTTTTTGCATAGAGTAATTTTTACATTCCGTATATTATACGAGGTATGGGAAGGAATTGCGATCATTAAAATTAATACAATTGATGTAATTTTGTTGCATACAGTAATTTTACATTCCGTGTATTACACGAGGTATGGGAAGGAATTGCGATCATGGAAAAATTCGACCTCGACATTTTGACGAATCTTCACGTCTTTACATTCCCGTATAAAAATCGTGAAAATGTATATATATATATATATATATATATATATATATATATATATATATATATATATATATATATATATATAAGGCAAACGTCTAGGTGGTTAGTCATTATTAGGTTATACGTATAATGAGGTACTACATAATACTACTGTCCTAACCATGATCTGGACGAGATAGTTTCCCCAAGAACTGGATCCGTTCTCCAAATAAGGATAACCGTACCTCCATATACTGGTATCTGGTTCTCAAATAAAGATATCCGTTTCCCAGGTCGTTCAGCTAACCGGGCGCTGGATTCTACATGTGGGTGATCAAGCCAGCTTCCAGATGGGGAGGTTTAGTTCTGACCCACAGAATACAAATTTCACTCTTGGAAATAGTAAAATAAGTATTCCTATCTTATCCGACCTTATCCGATTTTACCCGATCGTATCCGATCTTATTCTATCTTACCCAGTCATATCCGACCTTATCCGATCTTATCCGATATCATACGAGATCATCCGATCTTATCCGAACTTATCCGTTCTTACCCGATCTTATCGCCTGCTTGCTTGGGGGTGATTCAGTTTAGTAGAAATGACGAAAGTAGTACGAAAAGAAATTAAAGCAAAAGTATTAAGTGTAGAGGAGAGAAAAAAGAGGATTGATGAACTACTAAAGAAAATAAAAAAATGAAAAGAAGATGTAGAGTTGTATGAAGTGAATATAAAAAGTTATCCGCTTCGAGTTAACAATGCAAAATGATAAAGTATGCGTATGTAGTGCAGATATATACTTGTGTGAAGTACACACATAAAGATGCAATATAAATGATTAATTGGAAAATTGAGGCTGAATGAATTAAAGTTGATTTCGAGTTGTTCGCATGCGACTAATGAGGCAGTGTTACGTGTGAAATTTAGTGATAACGTAAATGCAGAAACGTTTTCAAAAATAAGTAACATGTTTTATGTATGCATAATAAGAATGAATAATAGCACTTAATTTTGATGGTTATGGTACAAATAATGAGTGTTGTTCATGATGATGAAAATATTAAATAGCAAAGAAAACAGGGCCTGTTTCCCAACAACGGGGTCTGTTCCCCAAAAATAGGTATCTGTTTCTCAAATGTAGGTATCAGTTTCCCGAAATCTGATATCTGTTTCACAACACAGGTATCCGTTGCGCAGGATTCGGATTTTATCCAATCTTATTCGATCTTATACTATCTTACCCGATCTTAACATTGTTTGCACAAAAAATAAAGTAATTTCCAGTGATATGGTAGAACTAAAAATTTACGTTTTAGTTCATTTTTTTAAAACTTAATAAATGGAAATGGGAAAAATGGTTGAACCTTCTATAATTACTATTGAATCATTTATAGCTATTAAGTCCCTTGGGAATCAAAGAAGATACACAGGGGTCCAAGGTTAATAGTTTGGAGCACGAGTAGATCTACCATCCAAGTGACGGCTTTCCAGAGGAAATTCCCCTGGATATGTATTAGCTAGGCCCCCAGTACAGATAGGTTCCCTAAAAAACATTTCGGCATCGAGTGTTACTATGAAATGAGTGCCACCGGTAAACGCCTGCTTTGTACTTTTTGGGTAAGCCCTAGGATTGACTTACCTCTTCAACTGATGTAATTGTGTTTTATTAAATTTTAATAAGCAAAAGAATAATCGTTATTATAAGTTTCTGTTATGAACGAATAAGTTCAAAGGTAAATATGTAATTAAAATAATAATTTTTAAAAGAATAATCGATCTACCAGTGCAATTAAATTCAAGAAAATTAAAACGTACCTTTCAAATAAATAATAATCCTCAAGTTAATGCCAAAGGCAAACCACTCACTCACGCCATTATTGTATATAACCGAAAAACTTCACTCACTCATTGTTTCTTACATACACAACCAACTAAATGCCTGAATAAAAATTATATAAGTTCATATATAACTAAGTTTGTTAACCTTAGCAAAAAATTGTGAGCAATTGGAAGGGATGAATGAAACACCTGCATAAGGTAATGTAGCAATAATGTATAAGGAGTTTAAATTGCAACGTATGCATCAATTCCATTAACTGGTTCATTAGGAAACCACATCGTGTTTCTCTCTCAGCAACACGAGTAGACCTTATCATAGTAGTTCCGTTGATAATGGACTGTGGGTAAAAGCTTTTTCTATTTCACTCACACAGACACACACACAAAACACACAGTACCACACACACACAGCACAGGACACATGCACACACATACATAACACACACAAGACACATCAACACACACACACACACAACACACACACACACACACACACACACACACACACACACACACACACACACACACACACACACACACACACACACACACACACACACACACACACACACACACACACACACACACACACACACACACACACACACACACACACACACACACACACACACACACACACACACACACACACACACACACACACACACACACACACACACACACACATACACTCACACACACACACACACACACACACACACACACACACACACACACACACACACACACACACACACACCACACACACGCACACACGCACACACACACACACACGCACACAGCACCACGACGACACCACGCACGCACGCACACACGCACACGCACGCACACGCACCACGCACCACGCACACGCACCACGCACGCACGACACGCAGCACGCACGCACGCACGCACGCACGCACGCACGCACGCACGCACGCACGCACGCACGCACGCACGCACGCACGCACGCACGCACGCACGCACGCACGCACGCACGCACGCACGCACGCACGCACGCACGCACGCACGCACGCACGCACGCACGCACGCACGCACGCACGCACGCACGCACGCACGCACGCACGCACGCACGCACGCACGCACGCACGCACGCACGCGCACGCACGCACGCACGCACGCACGCACGCACGCACGCACGCACGCACGCACGCACGCACGCACGCACGCACGCACGCACGCACGCACGCACGCACGCACGCACGCACGCACGCACGCACGCACGCACGCACGCACGCACGCACGCACGCACGCACGCACGCACGCACGCACGCACGCACGCACGCACGCACGCACGCACGCACGCACGCACGCACGCACGCACGCACGCACGCACGCACGCACGCACGCACGCACGCACGCACGCACGCACGCACGCACGCACGCACGCACGCACGCACGCACGCACGCACGCACGCACGCACGCACGCACGCACGCACGCACGCACGCACGCACGCACGCACGCACGCACGCACGCACGCACGCACGCACGCACGCACGCACGCACGCACGCACGCACGCACGCACGCACGCACGCACGCACGTACGCAAGCACGCACGCACACGCACACACACTCACGCACGTACGCACGCACGCACGCAAACACGCAAGCACACACTCACGCACGCACACGCACACGCACACGCACACGCACACGCACACGCACACACACTATCTATCCCACTTATCTCTATTATAAAAAACGCTCGTTCAATATTTTCTCCTACATCAAAAAAGATGTGTAATTATTATTATTTCTTTCACGCAGGTGTCAGACATATATTTATAGCACTATAATTTTTGCTTAATTATACACTTTGGTAAAAAGTACATTTTATGTTGTTTTTCACTGTTTTACACAAAATTTAAGTTTTCAAAATTCCCGAATTTCTGTTAGAAGCGCTCATATTTGAGGTATCGGTATGCGAAAAATCAGAATTTTAGAATAAACGATTAAATTGCTACAACGGAAAATCAGTTGGTTTATTGTAATTGTGCTGTTTCTATTATGCATTTTTCAAGTTTCTCTTTTTAGTATTAATAATATACATTTGCATGCATTGTTTTTACAGGATTGCATTGTTATCACTAATAATAATTCTTAGGATTAGGTTTCACATTTTTGAAACCAAAAACCTTTCAGCTGAACTGTTTAAGATTGCCAAGGTGAAGATTGTTAATCCAACTACATATTTATTGTAGTATCTACGACCTAAAACGATACTAGGTCAACTTTACGCTCAAGAACTACAGAAAACAGCTCATCCGGACATATTTCTCGTTGAGGTGTTACGGCGTAAGGGGAACCAGCTATGTATTCGATGGCTTGGTATGGATAAATCACATGATTCTTAGATAAATAAAACAGATTGTGTGTAACATTTATATATCTCAATGTAATAATGTTATATATGTGCAATAATAGTAATAAATAATTTCTGATATAATAATAAATTTCGTAACCTATGACAGCAACAATAATAATAATCTTCGTTCCTCCTAATACTTTCTCACTCTTTCATTGAGTTATAGTCTCACTCGTTTTCCTTCTATTCACATTTCTTTATATTACGTCGAAATAATCACTTATAGAGATACCGTAATTTCTACATTATTTTACTTACTTTAAATTCATATTATTTTATCTAATTTTTGTATCCTATACTCCTCTAACAGAAATTTTATCAGCAATTATAATATTTTTTTAGAATACAATGTAATAACGTGTTTATGTACAGTACACGGATTTTCATTTGGTTTCCAGTTCTAGAGAGAGAAAGTATTCGGAAGAATGAAATGCAAACTCTTTCTCAATATAATCACATTCTGACCTTTCTAGAAATTTTTTGATGTAAATTTTGCATATGAATTGTTTTGAAAATTACTACCAGACATATATACTATTATCCTATTTAATGCTTAATTTTGCAACTAATATATATTTATCCTCGAATTGTATTTAATAATAAATGCTAATAAATCTGTGTTAATATTACATATTGAAACTTAAAACCGATACATTTACAACGTAATTACGTGCTTATTTGAGAAAATTCATTATAGTATATCATGCCGGATGTTATTCATAGACAAAATCTATATAGATTTCTTAATATAGTGTTTATATATGAATATTTGGAAATACTTCCAATTTACTAAATTTACTGCTTACCCATGTAACTAAAATGTAATACATATTTATTATCGATAGTTTACTTTTCAATTTATTGCTTAATTTTACAGCTAAAACGTTCATTATTTTTTACTAGTAAATGCATTTCTCCATTAGAATAAGAAAAATTAGTATATATTGGTCGCGCGTAAATCGCATCCTCGTTCTACCGAATGCTTTCTCACCCTTTCATCCACCATAGCTGGAGATTTTCACACTTTCTCCTGATTCATTATTTATAAATCTGCACATCATTTACAGCATGTGATTGAATGATAGAATTTGTTTCTTTAGAGTTCATATTTATTATTCAATTCGTGTTATTACATTATTATATGACGATTGTTAGATTTAATTGATTGGTATACTTAGCTTCAATATATTTTATTCACGATTAGTTTGTAAAATACCGTTTTTAACCATTTAATGGTTGAAAAGTGAATGGTTCTACGGGTTTACTTTAAGCGGTGAGTAATATAAAAAAATAGGAGACTGTAATGAGATAAAGCGGTCAGTAATGGACCACTTTCCAACCTGTAGAGCAGTTACTATCGATTTAAACTATCAATGTCAAATTGACAACTTTCCAATTTTAATAAAGGGTCAACGGTATGCAACCAGTTTTTCTCATGCGCGTAGATGGTGAGTGAAAGCAAGCAATAGGTGGAAACAAACAACACGTTTTCTTTAAGCATACTTAATAAGTGAATTATTGATAACAAGTAACGACAAAACTAATAGAAAAATAGTAAGCATAACATATGTGGCTTCTCTTTAAAGTAAAAATTAAAAGTGGCATTGTCACGACCTTCAATATTAAACGAGAAGTCGTGGTGAATGTGTTTCAAATTTTTTTGATTTGAACAGTATAATGTTGCTTGTTCTTTAATTGTGAATAAAATCGTATAAAAACCTCGGTAACAGTGCCATTCCCCTGTCTCGACAGGAATGGAATACTTTCCACCTCGGCATGTAATATACTATAATTGACATGTATTAAATATTTACCGGTAAATTCACCATTTTTCAAATACTCAATGCATTGCTTCTAATTGCAGGTTCAGAGGATGAAGTCACAATAAATTCCAACTTTAATGAAAAAAAAAGTTACAAACATTAATAATGGTCACATATTAGGACATTTACATAATATTAAATTTCAGTAGTTACATAAAAACACATTAAGTTTTGAATTTCAAAAAAAGAAACCCAAAACAATAATGATCAAAATCGGTCGGTGCTTGGGAGGCCATATTATCCATAACTACCGTTTAAAGAAAATAACGGAAATAATAAAGATGTCGGTAACACACATTTTGATATAATTGCATGAAATAAACTTTCAATGCACAGCATTACATAGAAAAAAAAACTTACAAATAAATCGTGTGAATGAATTCGCCTGTTTCTAAATTGCCTGATGGGTGTTTCTATAATAATTTACACGAATGAATCCTCCACATTTGTATTTTGTTTATTGGAACAGTGCGATATAAGCAAAACTACCCCTTCACCAGCAACTCGTTAAAAATAATCCGCACAAACAAAATGAGTTACAGTCGGTCAGGAACAGACAGAGGCTAAGCACTTAACAAAATACGAAAACCACTTAGTTCTACAACTGAAAATATCACATTCCATAAAACGGTACACCCACAAAATATCTCGAGGATGTGGTGAATATATATATTATCCCATCTATGGAAACGGAGATTAATTACTTCACGGTAGTTCGATACACCCCAGTATGCATAATTTGTTTCAACCTCTTTCGCATATAATGCGATCCGCAAACAAAATCGTGAGCCGTCACCTACATTGTGGGCTAGACTGACTCAAGCCTTGTTCGGATCTCGCCATTTTCAATTTTAACCCTTTCCATCTTGCTGAAATAATAATTAATCTGTCATAAAAAAGAATATTTTGAATTTTAAGCGCGGTACAGACGACACGCAAATACGAAAATTATCGAGAGAAAGAAATTACATCGTGCTGCAAACTGCAATATCATCTTCCCTGCAACCGACACAAAATGATATCGCATAATTATTTTTCTTTAGTACTTATTGTAGGTCAAATAAATTCTTCCCATTATACAATGACAAAATTTAGTGGTATGGTATACTACATTCAGAAACATCTCTGGCACCACATTCCAACGACATTACACATGACGTTATCAGGAACAAAATACTCTTTAATTTCAAGCCTTGGAAAATTTATACTACAATTACAATTTCAACTAACTGGAAATTTCATCGAATACATCTATTTTAAATAAAATACATCAATTTTAATTCTGTCAAAGAATAATTTCTTTCTTTCAACTAACTGACAAAATTCCTAGAGCTTAAAATAATGAGAACAAAAGCTCTTCTAACATTAATCTAATAGTAACGACAGTAACACCTGTGGGTGAAACGTAATTTTACAAATAAAGGTTCCATTCGTAAATGTCTCCAAACCAAAAAAAAGTTTATAAACTAAAAGCTCGTAAAAATTTAAACTCTTTTAAGTTTGAAAAATGTCGAACATAACAAACTATCTACCGTATATTCCTAAAAATTACCTACAGGGTGACATTTTGAGTGAGCTTAAAAAGTAAAGCAAAGATTTCTAGTTTGTTCTTATTTTCTGGAGCGTTTAATCCGTTTCAGGTTTCGACCCAGCAAGGCGACGCACGAAATACTCGATTGTGATGGATGAATTTTTATATTAGGGCGAAGAGATTGGTAATGTGCCGGGCAGAAGGTATAAAAAATAGAGTTTAATAAAGGTGTAGGAGAGAACCATTCGGTTAAAGCTCAAGTAAAGGTAGATCGCGCGCGTCTTTTTTTTTGAAGGGACCTTAGAGTGGGCCAGTGCTGGTTTTACTTGTACAAAATTTAGTCCCGCAGTAAATATGTGAATAATCACAATAACCCTTCTTGGGGATGCATCGTATATAAACATTACAAATAAAATAGTTCAATTGTCAGTTGAAGAAAGGAATAGTGACCTTCAAGGATTTAAAGAGTTCAAAAGCAGATTTAAGATTAAAACAGCAACTATTTTGTTGACTATGTTCAAAATATAGTCTGAAGTAACCCTTTAGGTAACAGAATTAAAAGTTTGTTAATTTATCATTGACATTGAATGAAGTACATGTGTACAATCGTTAGTAATATCAAATCAATTGTATAAAGGCAATTAATAATTTTAATATTTATGAGCAAAGAGCCCGTGTGAAACAAGCGTGTGAACGACACTTACGTTAGTTAGTGAGTTTAGCGGCCGGATTGTGCACCCAGCATGGACGTCTTCTGTGTTTTGTGCCAGTGTGGATGCAAATTTGAAAAGGTTTAGGAGAAGCAGATCATATGGGCTTCACTATATCACCGACGGAGGATGAGATCACGTAATTTGTAAGAATCAGTTTTAATTTTTGTTTAAAAGATAAAGGAACAATTGGCTTTTAAATTAATTCTTGTATGCTGAGTTAATAACTTCTTATTATAAGGAAAAGGATAATCGAACTTTATCTATTTTAATGTATTTAGTACATAAGATTTTGGTGGAATTTTTAATCTATAAGAATTGGTCTTTGTTGTGCTTTTTGAAGCCACGTATGTGTACATATTTACATTTGCAAATTGGTCAATATATACCCATTATTTAATTTACTTTTGTTGTTTACTTGTGTCAGATAAGATAAAATTTTTGCATTAACTTGTGTAGTATTGCATAACGTTTTACATCTATTGGTAATTGAAGTGACATTTGAATATTTTTGAGCTTAGTGATCAACCTGAGTTTGCGTAATGAGCCAAAATTTAATTATTTTGAACTATTTTACAGTAAAAAAATAAAACACGCTGATAACAGAATATTTTTATTAAGCGGAAAATATAGATTCAAATTAAAAGATAAGAAAATGTATAGATGTTATCTATGATAAAAGCACTGATCGTTACGCATTAAATTTTTCAGCAACAAACGAGTTTCATAATAGTTAGAAATGTAAACTTATATGTATACGAGGGATACTGGAGAAGTATTCAATTACCGTTTTATAACTTGATATATATATATATATATATATATATATATATATATATATATATATATATATATATATATATATATATATATATATATATATATATATATATATAATTTGTAATGGAGACATCTAATATTATATTTATATTTGTGTTGAATGTCTTTAGGGGAAAAGATTCAAGTTTTAAATTAAATTATATGCTAATGCAAACTTCAATATAGTAATAATATATTTTTGTGCACCGGACTAGCTCTTATCTCATTTGGGGATAGGGTTCAGGATTTAGAGGGAAATTATTTCTATTTCGGTAATATGTGGATTGCACTTTATAAAAAATATCTTATATGAAAAATGTATCTGAACAAAATTTATACTATAACGCATGCGTTATAGATTTAATGAATATAATTGTCAAAAAATGTCAGACTTGTTAAATAATGACTTGTTGAATTTGTGTTTATAATTATAACTGGATAATTGAAATTTAAAATTTGGAAATAAACTAAATTTTTGCTTATTTGCAGGTGTTTACACAAGTATTATATAAACATTTACACCTATACATATAACAAATAATAATTGCAGGAAATCACACAAATAAGAACAGAATAGACAGGGTTATGATCAAAAATTAACTCACATGTGCATATTCCAAACTGCAAACGGGTGTCTTCATACAGCTGGTTCTATATGAAGATGCAGGCACTTTCCAAAACGATCGAGCTTCTTGATATATGATGTTCACTGCTACCATTCACCCACTAGCTGCAGACTGGTCCTCGGGTTGTTGGTCACTTTTCTTCGGTAAATGCTATTATTTCTCAGCTTTACGGCTTCACCCAACCACAAATTTTTAATTGATAATGTTTTATTTAATTGTATTAATGCTTTCCAACTTTGTCGTTTAAATAATATTTAATAATTGTAAAGACTTCAAATTAATGTCACTTTATTTTTAGGCTCCGGCTCGAATATTAATTTTTTAAAAGATCGCAGCAGAAAATAAAACCAAATTGAAGAAAAATGATTACTAATTTATTTTGGCAAAACGTAACCAGTATTCAACTTTAACAAACGAAATTTTAAAACGTTAAACATTAATCGTGACAAGTAAGAAAAATTATTCGTAATGAACTTTACGAATGTAAACAGGTATCGGTAACCTAACTTATTTTTAAACAATTGTCGGTTTAAAAAATTGCGCCTGACTTTCTCGTCTCTCCGTTTATATTAAATTTTTCCGATAATTATTTAGGTTAACTTACTTGTTGCACAAAAAACACTACACTATTTTAAACTTTTCAAACAACAATTCCTTTTATACCCTTTTGTTGGTTACCACATCTTCAACTTTTTTTAAGAAATTCAAATAATGTAACTATGTTTCTGATTGGTCGAAAATAATTTGAAAACTTAACTAAAATAGAAATTTAGCGATATCTTTCTTATACAGCTATAGATTTAAATTTTAACAGAAGTGAAATCTGTGTTAAATTATGCATGAATAGATACCCAACTTGTTATAGTTCTTTTAAATATTATACAAAATGACCTATTCTAACTTAAAATTGCTTATATCTAAATAATCTTACAAACATTAAATGTCCGAAATTTTAAATTTAAAGGAAATTTCATATTTACCATGTAAAACTGTATCATCAACCCCATTTCATAAATTTTGCGTTGAAATGCTTTGTACACATTAAATTACTATGTAACAATGAGGAAAATCTCCTATTGATCACTTTAACAATCCATTTTAAACCTAACTTAATCTAAAAACTATAAATTTGTGAAAAAACATTAAATTTAAGACATAACCTAACTTAATTCTAAAATTACAAATAATTTGTGTTTAAAAACGTTCATGTAAATTAAAATGTTATCCAAACAACTTGTAATACCTGGCTTTATTGTATTTATTGATCATCTTGCTTGCATTGTATAATTTTATGTCACTTTAAGAAGTCATATCGTTTAACACATTTTTTTTAAATTCTACCATAAAAATGATCTGCATGTAAATATCTTTGTGTAAATATGTTCTATACACTGTTTTAAATATTTATAATGCATCAATATGTTTGTCACACATTCGCTTCCATACATATGTGAGAAATGATCATATTAAGATCGTATTATAACCCTTTCTTAAATTTTACCATATTTCCTGCATTCTACTCTACTTATACAATGTCCCTAATATAAATCTAACTTTACACTTTGTGTTAAACCCCTGTAAAATATTCACATGCCAAAATACTTTCGATAAACTGAAATTTATTGAAACAAACTAAAATACTGAATCGAATTTACGGAGATAAGTTTATTTAACATTCCTGACATTCTTTTAAGTAGCACAATGCTTTTTATGATTAAACCAAAATGTATAAATTTTATTGAAATTGTTTCAACCAAAACAAATTCACTTTCTAACCATCGTGAACCAAATTACATCAATTAAATCCCTCGTACATGTATCATGCTTGATATCAACCCTTTTTCTAAAGAGATTAATAGTTTAAACTATCCGATCCCTGTCTTACTCTTATCTAAACATCTCAATATATATATATATATATATATATATATATATATATATATATATATATATATATATATATATATACAAGATTGTAATGGCACCTACGGACAAAATTTCCTGGACTAAGAATTGTGAGTTGTAGATTTATGGTAGGTGTAAGGTGTTTGATAATACGTTTCAATCCTTTAACTCCTTATATCGACCTACGACTTCCACTGTAGCTATCTTGCCAACCCGCTTACTTCGGTAAGCCTCCACGACGCATATTGCGGTTTGGACGTGTAATAAACTAAATTTGCGTGGCTAGGGCGTACGCTAAAAAATAATTGCAGACGCATTAATTTAATCAAGGAAGTACTAAGACTACAATATTTACCCTATTCAAACTTATCCCTTCTTTAGATGTTGATCCTAACCTCTGAATGGCCTTCAGAATATTGTAGAGTTTGCCCGCAAGTGTGGAAAGAGGTAAATTGCAAATAATTAAAGATTCCTTACGTTCCACAACCACCCAAAATCGACTATTCAGTTTGGGTACATTAGCTATAGAACATGAATTAGCAGAGAAAATTTATCTTAAAGATATTTTTCCGATGTTTGCATTATTAGAAATAAGAAAAAAAATAACTTTCTACGCGGTTTTGTTGTTATTTTTTACACTGTTGCATTATTGTATGTATTTTGTTTAGTATATGTACGTTCTTTAATAGATATATCTTACTCACTCATTGTGCCTACTATTATATTATACGTATTACTCTTATTACTGTTCGTGTTCAATGCGAAAATGAAACCTACAAGATTATCTTATGCTTAGAGTTCTTTCTTTCTAGTATAAATGTTGTTGACATTTTTCATTCTTCATAATTCGTTAATTTATTTAAATGTTTCGTTTCCACTACATGACTTTTATTTCATTACTCTAATAGCGATGTACCTAGATTGATATTAGAAAAGTATAATTAGTTTTTCTTTAATGCATTTTTTACACTCACTGTGTTTGGGTGTATATGACCCGCTGATTTTTGGGGTTTAAATTAGAAGAATGAGAGTTAGATTATTATCATAGACGAATGTAATTTATTAGTTTTGTTTTATTTTCATAAATACAAATAACTTATGTAATATCCCCATATTATTGCACAATATTGCGCATATTGCATGCGTTATTTTCGGACCGGTAAACAAGTTTATTCCTGTTGCGACTTATCTGTGGCTCCGTGTATAAATGCAGCTCGTGACCAGTGTTGGGTAAGATCCATTTATTTATGATCTAGGTACAGATCCAAACACATTTGTAAAAACTGATCTAGATAAAGATCCAAGATCCGTACGTAAAAATGGATCTAGATAAAGATCAAAGATCCTTGAAATGGGATCTAGATCTTTTATAAAGATCCGACATTGCCAAAATTGTTTCAGATTTTTCCAGGTGGTGGAAAATATCGCAAAAAAATAAAAACCAATTTATAGTCCCATATATGCTACCCATCTTTTTATGAATACAGGTATCATAAACATTTAAAAAAGTTTTTTGATGCATTAGGGACTTTAAGAAATAAATCTCAACCTTTTGTAAACGTTCTTTTACACACGCGAAACTAAGTATTTTGCAACAAAAAATACTTTACGTAATTCATATAGAATTTAATAAGAAAAACTAAGTCTACAAATCACGTTTTGATATATCAGATGATGTATTTCGTAAGAATCCAATAAATTATACTAAAATTCTGCCAAAAACTATATTAATACATACCATCATATGCCGAATAAAATTTCCTGTTGAAGTCACATAACCTTGTATTTGTGCGGGACAATTTAGACACTGGGTCACTATCTAGTTGTCACATTTTGATAAAATTTTATAAAATTTACCGCTTAAGATTGGCGGAACTTCCATTAATTCATTCGTCACTCATTGTTGACCTAACTAACAATTAACAAATGTGCTTTACTTAAAGTCGTATTCTTAAGAACTGAAGACAAGATTGTTGTTTTTCTATACCTCCTTTTGTTCGATTAAATTAGCAACAGGGAATTCCAGTTCCACTTAACTTAAGTACCTACTTTAATGGATGGATGAACCCATTGTCATTACTCATTAAGTCATTAGATTAGCACTTAGCAGTCATTACCTGCCTTTGTAGCTTTGGGAAACAAAAACAACCGACGGAAATATTAACAAAGGAAATGAATAGTTCTATTATTGGTTATTTCGGAATTTAACATGCCTCAGGCAGTAGGTAATTGTGTAAATGTGTATGTACCTCTATGGTGTACGGATGTAACGGTCGTAACGGAGCATAATGTATTTTTTAAATATAAAGCTCTGTTACCTCAAGCCAGTTAAAAATTTCACAAAATACCCTTAAAATACATTTTAAAATCTTCTAATGGATCTTTGGATTCAAGTACTAAAGATCTGTTAAAGTATCTAGATCCAGATCATAGATCCGTTTAGTGGATCTAGATCCTGGATCTAGATCAGTTTGATCTAGATCCTACCCAACACTGCTCGTGACCATCTGTATGTTAGTTTCGTAGTAAATATCAAACAAAAAATACCTAACAATTGAAATTTATTATTTAAAATGTGTAGTGAGGGAGTGCTTACGGATAGTGAACTTGAGAAACTTTTGTGTGTTTCTGATAGTGATTTTAATGCTTATGAAGAAGACCATTTGTCCGAAACCGAGATATATAACGGCGAATCGGATGATAAAATGAAAGGTACGACTTGAGATGAAGCTGATACGGACAATCACGTAACTTCAAAAGATGGCAATATGGTATGGAATGAAAATACATATCAATCTGGAAAGTTATCAGCAGCAAATATTATTTCGTTGATTCCAGGGCCAACGTTGCGACCCATTGATATCAAATCCGTGTACTCCTTATATTTCACACCCAAGATTGTAAACCTAATTTTGAAAATGTCAAATTTGGAAGGCAAAGGACTTTGTGGCAACACATTTAAAGAACTAACATTAGTTGCACTAGAAGCATATTTTGGATGGAAATATAGTTCCTTCAATATTTAGAGCAACGGTGTGCCTACAATGTGATTGCACGAATCATTCGACTTGACGATAAAAGAAACTCGACCAGAACGACGCCAAACTGACAAAATTAGCTCCCACACGTGATTTGTGGTATGAATGGGTTTCAATTCTACCTAAGCTCTATAATGTTCACGAAAATGTAATAGTAGATGAGTAACTGGTACCTTTTAGACAGTACATCGCCAATAAACCTGCTAAATACGGAGTCAACATTTGGACTTTATGCGATTCTGTAACTGCTTATGCATATAATATGCAAGTTTACCTCGGGAAAAAAAAGGTGAACCTCCAGAGTGGGATCAAGGTAAAAAAGTTGTGCTAGATCGTACTTATGGTCTAAAAGGTCACAACGTAACGTGTGATAATACTTTTACCTCGTACGATCTAGGGCAGATGGTATTGAAAAGAAAAGTAACCATGCTTGGCACTATTAGCAAAAATAAGCCTGAATTACAAGCCGCATTGGTCTGCAACAGGAAAGAAGTTCTTTCTTCAAAATTTTACTTTACCAAGGACACGTTGATAGTTACCTGTATTTTGAATCGGAATAAAAATGTGAACGCTCATGAGAACCATCCACCACGATAACGCAGTGTGTAACCTAGATCATAAAAAGCTGTTTATGATTTTAAATTACAACAAAACTAAAGGTGCTGTAAACATATTAGATAAGTTAATAATAGCATATTCATGCAGACGGCCAACTAAAAAATTACCAATGACTATCTTTTACAATATCATGGACGCTTCGGCTTACAATGCTTATGTTCTGTGGTGCGAAGTAACTTCAAACTGGAATGCTGGAAAATTTACAAAACGGCGAGTATTTCATGAAGAACTGCGTAATTTCTTGATCTCTCCATCATTGCAAGGAAGAAAACCTCTCTCTCGAAGTATTGCTGCAGCTGAAATGGTTATAAAGTCACGTTCTTGAATCAGTAATGCCGAAGTAAGGGAACAATCAACCACAACAAAGCGTAAAATATATAATTTTTGTCCTTCTTCAAATGATAATAAAACTAATATGGTATGTTGTAATTGCTCAAAATACCTATGTAAAGCTCATGTGTATTACTACTGTCAAGACTGTAACGAAGTAATATATATATATATATATATATATATATATATATATATATATATATATATATATATATATATATATATATATATATATATATACCTAACTACTACGTTAATCAAATGTTCTTTACATAGCATTTATAATATTTAATAAAAATAAAATAACCTAATAAAATGTAATAAATAATAAATACTACATCTTATTTCTTATTATTATTTACTGTTATATCAATTTAACAACAATAAAACGACAACTACAGGCTCCCGGGTCATAATGATACTAACACAATAAGTGACACCAAACTGTTAACACAATAGGAAAGTTAATTGATTGAGAGATTAGAGAAATCAAAGAAATCAATCTTAAAGACCACGTAGAGAAACATGAGGTACAGGGAATTCAAAAGATTACTTTACTAAAACTGTTCATTTATACTCGTATATTTGGCAAACTGAACGACGAAAATTTTTTGTAGCCCAAATTGAATAGAAAGTTTGGGACAAGTGGCAATTTTAAGCTTTACTTACAATTGATAAATAGTAAGTTCAGAAAATATCAACACTGAAATATTTAACAGTTAGGCCCCAAGTCCATACATGTCACACTTTCAAATTTACAAATTACTTCATGTTTGTATAATAGTGAAATAAATTATATCTTACGATACATTTAGGTATCAAAGACGCCTAAGGAGTCATAAAAAGGTAAATAGTGGCGCATTTCTGCACGGTATATCTCTCTTCCTTAACCCTTGAGCGCCCAGCCTACCTCAATCAACGTACATGCCCAGCTGGGGTCCCTGGGAGACCCCATAAATATAAACAAAATCATAACGAAATAAAAAAACGCAAATGTTAACTCTATATAGGGTTATAACTTTTTAAGATAATAAATTTGTATAAAATATATAAAAACAATAAACCGTGACTTGACTTGACTTGAAGCTGATCCCTGTTTTCTGGATTTTCGGATACGATGCCACAATCTTGTAAAGCTCTTTTTACATATGTCTGGATATTATATTGGTTCTCTGCTCGCTTATTCATATTACTTTTGGCAAGTTGATCGCCTAATTGTAAAAGAAATGAGCGGCGACGCGAGCCATTTTTCTTCTGCCAGTCAGGATATTTTTCTATTTTTAGTACAAATGAATTTAGAGCTGCAATATCAATCATATTCATAAAAAGTCTAAAAGGCCAACGAGCTGTTTTTCTCGCACAAGAATATTCTCTTATGAGTTTGTCTGCATTATCGACAGCACCTTTTGTGTTATTATAGTCCAAAATCATTAGGGGTTTATCGCTACTTTCAGGACACTTCATCACTATCATGCTGACTCGATAGAAGGTGAACCATTTTATTTTTCTTAGGAACGTATGACACTATTGTAATATCTTCAGTAAAAGCAAACATTGATGATAGTTCGGGTCTTGGTGTTCTACTAAGCTGTGGAAGTGTGTCTGGCTTATTCCTTCTAAATGTTCCAAGAAGAGTCAATTGTTTTGCCAACAAATACTGTCCAAGTGAAACACTGGTAAAAAAATTATCTGTTGTAGTACCCCGCCAGCTGCCTTGGTACGGTTGAGTTAAATCAGACACAACACGATATCCTTGATTTTTTTCAGCTTTTCCAGTTACAAGCTTACCAGTGTACACCTGTAGATTACACAAATACGTTGTTTTCACATCTGCAGCTGCCCAAATTTTAATGCCATACCGACCGGGTTTTGACTTTATGTATTGTCTAAAGGGACATTTGCCTCTAAAACACACAAGCTGTTCATCAACTGTAATGTTTTCATATGGCTCGAAAGCCTTTTCACAATTATCCACAAACATTTTCCAGATATCACTAATAGCCGCCATTTTGTCAAGTTTCTTTCTCTCCACACGAGTAGTCTTGTCGTCAAACCGCAGAAAACAAGATATTTGCTCAAATCTATTTCTGGACATGGCAGCTATGGAAAATGATCTACGAATTGAAGTATCAGTGGTCCACATTTCTAGAGTACATTGCTTTCTGCACCTGAGTGCTCCAGCTTTGAGGAGAATGCCGATAAAACAGTCCAGCTCATCTATTTCAAGAACAGTCCATTTCTTAGATTTGTTTGGATATTTTCTATTCCATTCATTATAATATCTTTCAGCTTCTTTATTAGTAAAGCCACAAACCTTTCATTTCCGATGTGAAATACAAATTAAAAAATTCTAAGTGTGTACTTGCCTTTTCACTGTATTTGGTGAGACCTGGACGTGCATTAAGAATATTTCTGTTTCGCCTTTTGGTTCTAGCAAATATGCTGGTATGCCTAAACCCGTAAGTTCCTGGGTCTGAGATTCTTGGTTCAAATTTGATACAGCTCCTTGAGGCACAACATTTTGATCAAAATCTGAATCCATATCTTGAGGCTCAGGTTCTTGATCGGAATCTTCTTCGCTTTCTATTTCTATATTGTTTTCCATGTCGGACACAGTTTCTGGTAGGTCTTCATTCTCTTCCTCCGATTCATCCGAATTTTCATAGTCTAGTTCTGCGCCCGAATCGTCTAAAAACAATTTTTCTAAAATTTCTCCATGGTCCCGTTTTGTTAGTGGTTTATGCCTTTGAAGATGGTCCATTTTACAAGTGAAATCTGTAACAAAAAAGTGCTGAAACTAGCTAGCACTTTCATTTTTACTACGTGCTCTCGGATAATAAGACACTATTACTATTTTAATTTCCATGGTTGTAATTTCTTAGAAAAAAACTAAATCAAAATACCTAGAACCAGCTAAAGTTAACCCAGCAAATTGGAGATTCAGATATTTCACTTATAAAACAAAAAACCCGCAACATATAAGCGCGTGGTAAAAATGCAGACTAGTAACTATATTATCTCTGAAGATTACTACCTACCTTATAAATCCGTTAAAAATCGGTCTTGTCAAGTCAGCGGTACAATTTAACCAAAACTTATGCTATTATTGAAATATTTATTTAGTTATAGTCAATATCTGCAAAAAATAAAGATTTTTTCATTAAGATATGTGATGCCGCTTAATACCCAGCCGGGGTCCCTGTGAGGCCCCACTTACCTAAACATCGTTATAACCTGACACTAGCCGCTCGACAGCTCGAACCAAACTAACACGTGTTTAGGCGATTGTTTCTAAGCAGATACATGAACGCGCTATTGCCAGTTTTTTTCTATTCCGAAAATATTACGAATAATTATGAGCTGGGGTCCCCCAGGGACCCCGATTGGGTATTCAAGGGTTAAAACAGTCCTCTCGAAAATTATCCTTTCCATTATTTTTCACCAAATTTACAATAGAAGCACCTTGGGTGCGAGATGTTCTAACTAATGGTAGCACGACTATTGATGCAACAAGTCGTAGAAACTTTGTAAAGCAAAACTTAAGCAATTACTATCAAACAGTACCGTAGCAAGACATCACACGAAAGTCGTTGTCGAATCCTTCCGTGTTGGAAAAGTTCTTACATTAATTTTTTTTAAGTATTTTACAAGACATTGAAAGTAATCCTTCACAAGTGTTTGTATTCCCTTTTGACATTTAAGTTGGGACTTTTTGCTCAGAAATATTGCAAATCCATACAAGGACTTAAAAAGCAACGTGACTGGAAATCAATCTACGATAATTAAACGTTACAATTCAAACTGCAGACTACTATAGACTCTTACAAACACTACATCCTCCAATTTTCCTTCCTTATAATAAAAGAGAAAATTATTTATCCAAAAGCTACAATGATTTAAAATCATAAATTTCGATTCAGTGTTGGGTACGTTATGTACTTTTGTTAAAATTCGGTTTTAATTGCGTTTTAACTTTTCTACAGAGTGAAACAGTTGTAAAAAAGAGAATCGTAAAAATTATGTAAGCGTCCGATAAGTATGGTAACCTGGTATTGCTTCGCAAGTTTGTATTGCTTGATCGTAACTCAGTCTTACCATCTGGTTCGATTGATTCAAATCTCTAAACGCAGTTTGATTAAATTTTGGCAGAAGTGTGGAATCCTAACAACGCAATTATAAGAAATAAAACTCAAATGACTTTACTTGTTCGTGTAAAGCAACGGAAGCAGCATGGAAATAGGCAAAAAACGAAATGTATCGCAGTTTGTTTTCAAAAAGTATGCAATACCAAATTTCAGTAATTTTGGAAAAACGTTCTCATAAACCTCCAGTTCACAATCAAAAATCTTCAATTCACTCAGAAACGCTTTCATGTACTAATTTCGTGGCGTGCATTTTGCAATCGCGAAAAGTCAATAATCCTCCTTTCTAAAATTACTTTCTAATAATGTTAAACCGTTACGTACCCGTTCTCAAAGAAATACATAACAGTGATCCTTTCCACCTTGCTACAATAGCTATCGCCACTTACACTTGCGTTTGCAGTTTTAAAATTTGACATAATAACATTTCTCTTTAAATAAGTCTTCAAAACTAATTTCAGAAAATCTTTTGTGATTACACTGGGCGTAGTCTCCGATTTAAATTGGATTAAAAAAACGCCAAGGAATCTCGGAACAAATTGAAAATTTTACTTTAAGAAACTTTATTAAAGTTATTTTATTTAAATTGAGACATTTTTATATATCAAGATCAGAACTTGTTACACAAGTTATTTGCACATGCCATCTGTAATTAAAACGTTCAATTAGAGTCGTTATCATTTTAAAAGATGACTAAAAATAGAGTGAGCTATATTTAAATAATGATAATTATGTCATAGTAAAATTTTTGAAAGAGTTTATTAAAATGTCATGGCTACGATTGAAATGTAACAATTCTTGAGCTGTCAAAACAACATTTTATTTAATTAAAAATTATTATTAGTATCTACAGGTAAATACAGCAGGAGAGTAAATATAAATGAAACGGTTCACAGATATACAGGACGGAAATCGAGGTTAGATATGTGTTGTAAACCGGAAGAAGGCTCAGAGGAACACTAACCAGAACAAAACATACATTGAAGACCATAATGAGAACTCAGGAACACAAGAACAATATTCGCAAAGGCTAAACAGAAATATAGAGAATCACAGAACATGTCTGAAACGAACGTGATAACATACAGATAATGGCAAAGAGTTAAAATACAACTCGCCTAAAGCTCAAATAAGCCGTGTACATCGCAGAAAATGAGATAAGCCAAACTAATGTGGAAAGGAAACCCATATGGATACCGATAATTCGCGTAGAGCTTAGGGGCAATACACCTGCGCAATAGATTACTGCGCAATAAACTACTTCGCCACGAGGACAAAGTTTAATATATGCGTATGTTGTTTACTACTGAACAACATTGGCAGTTTAACGATTAAAAAAAACAGTTTTACATTTAATAATAGTTCCTTTATTGTATTATAGAAAAGTACACAACTTCATGTGGGTTCACCAACGCCCAGTACCGATAGTTCTGTACATTAGCATAACCACTCAAATGAAAATGGGCTTCACCACTCACCAATATTAGGTCATCAGCATCTGCAAAATTATCTGCGCTGCACAAAATCCGCTTCACTTGGATGCTGGACGATCATTATTTTGTGAAATTTAATATTTGAGATCATGTAACACACACACACACACACACACACACACACACACACACACACACACACACACACGCACGCACGCACGCACGCACGCACGCACGCACGCACGCACGCACTCACGCACGCACGACGACACGCACGCACGCACCACACAGCACGCACGCACCACGACACGACACGCACGCACCACACACACACACACACACACACACACACACACACACACACACCACACACACACACACACACACACACACACACACACACACACACACACACACACACACACACACACACACACACACACACACACACACACACACACACACACACACACACACACACACACACACACACACACACACACACACACACACACACACACACACACACACACACACAACACGACACGGACACCGACACGACACGGACACACGGACACACGGACACACGGACACCGGACACACGGACACGGACGACACGGACACGAACGGACACACGGACACCGGACACGACACGGCACACACGGGACACAGGACACACGGCACACGGACACACGGCACATATAATATATATATATATATATATATATATATATATATATATATATATATATATATATATATATATATATATATATATAGTATACACATAGGGTAGGGCAGAAGAAACGTATGTTTATGTAAATAGATAGTACTTGGCGGCGAGTAGTAGGTATTGACTTTAATCGACCGTTGGCAGACAGCTTAGACCATTTTAGTCGCTATGAAGCGTAAAGCATCGTGTTTCCCCCGGTAGAATAGTTCTTTATAGATAATGATTCTGTGGTTACGATTCAATCCGTTTTCCGTGGAAAGTTTTATATCGCGTGTCGAGATGCAGTCCCAGATCGAAACACTATACTCCTATATCTATATATATATATATATATATATATATATATATATATATATATATATTTATTTATTTATTTAAAATTAACTTTTAAAGTACATACAGTTAAAGATTAGCTCGAGTGGAACTTGAACTCACGATCTCCTCTTTGCTGGAGTGGGGCTCTTCCAACTGAGCGATCAAGGAGGCAAGTCACTGTTTTATACCACGCAATTATAGATACATTGCAGTACTTGTCTAAACAAATGCAACGCTGTGTTAATTATTATTGGTTAGCAAAGGTACGAAATATGGATTTAGTATTGTTATAGCATTTTTTTGGCTGAATTCAAAATCCATTGATTGATTTCTTTGTAGATTATTTGAAACATAAATAAGTTTGGTATCAGTGTTTGTTTGCCAAACTCACCTTATTTGGTTAACGCATACACTCATAACGAATTCACCTATCTCAAATCAAAGCATTAAAGTTGAAACCACCATTTCAACCAACAAAGACATGCAACGTGCCCTTCAATGGAGAAATAACAGTCTATTTGAATTTAATGCTAATAAACTCATTGTTGCCTTGTAAGTATGAATGGTTCTGACCAAAAATTTCCAGTCTCTATCACTATGTTGGATATAACTGTATCTTCAAATCTACCATGGATGGACAATCTTCTGTCATTTACTAAATCAGTTACCCTAAAAATATGTTCCTTACTTGGTCTTGGATGGCTACAGCAATGCTTTCTGTTTCAGGGAACAGCTCTACCATTTTTAACCATACGTTCAATGCAGTTTGGTCGACAAACAGTTGATCGAGGTCATAAGGGTCTCCCGTGCAGTGATTTTCCTGGCCACTCTCGATGATCCTTCTATCTGCTGTATGTCTCTTTATTTCACTGTCTCTCCTTACTTGCCAGGTTAAGCGGTGTGAATCCCTTGTCAGCTAAGCACACGCTTCAGCGGAGGAGCGACATTTCGCTGTGCTGATGAAAGTATGTTCTCATTAGTTTAACTTGGTTGTTGTGTTGGTTCGTAATGTCAAGTAGCCCTCTTCCTGCTTCACTGCGTAACACGGTCGTTCTAAGTGTGCTTGACTTAGGATGGTGCTTCCTATGTAGAGTCATCTCGGTTCTAGTGTCCATCCAAGAACGTAGTATAGCCATAGTGTTAACGGCTTTAGATATATGTTCACTATTCAGATTAGTATTGCACACTCTTTTGGTTCTCGCGAGATACTCTTTGGCGAGGGCTTCTTTAATCTCCGTGTGTTCAATGCACTTAGCTTGTTCATACCATAGGTGCTTGTAAGTTTCTCCTTCGCTCATAGTTTCAATCATTTCTCTGATGTCTAGGCGCACATCCCCTAGCATGTATTTCCCTTCATCGATGTTAGCTAGCTTACATTTAATCAGTCCAAACTTCATACTCATGCCATCTGAGAATACTTCCACTAGTTAAATAAGTTGTTTAAGCTTATCGTGACTCGGAGCGTACAGTTTTAGGTCATCCATGTACAGATTCTCATGGGGATTTTTCAAAAATTCCTTGGTTGATCTTTTTCACAGGTTATGACATAGGATCCATTCGCTGGAAACTGGATGACCGTTCTCCATGTTTGCATGAAGTGTTGCAGGTGTTGGGGTGAATTTTGTACACTTGGAGGACCCGAACCAACCAGACATGCGCTACAATGTCACACCCCTTCTGGTAATCGACACAAGCCAGCTTCCTTTGTTTCATCTTGACCTCTCTTAGGATGGTGGCGTCGATGATCAGTTTCTCTTTAGATTTATTGGTTCCCTTTATGCACTCCTTTTGCTCTTCGCTCATCACTTCTTGATCTTGAATCAAAATTTGCGTTAAACATGATGTCGCGAT
Source organism: Vesta saturnalis (assembly GCA_036346205.1). Lineage (NCBI taxonomy): Eukaryota > Metazoa > Arthropoda > Insecta > Coleoptera > Lampyridae > Vesta > Vesta saturnalis. The sequence continues at coordinate 64,644 of JARFJB010000030.1, forward strand.
TTTATAAACTGTTTGCAAGCGATTGGCCTGTATTTCGAGGGTTCTTTAGATTGCTTTCCTTTAGGCAACAGGTACGTTTTTCTCTCTGTGATGAACGTGGGTACTGTTTCAAGATGTTTAGGAATTTCATCAACATGCTCTGCTAATTTTCGGTACGTGTTGGTGAACTTTTTATGAAGGTTGTCGCTACCTGGGCTCTTCCAGCTGTGAGTGCTCTTGATTACATTGGACACAAGTTCATCAGTTATTACTTTGTTGATTTTCTTTTAGGCGCTGATATTGCTGTTTCTTTTCTAAGTAGGCTTGCGTGCGTGTGTTTATTATTCGTGTACAATTATTAGCTAGTGATCAAGAAATGCCGCATAATTTTTCCAACAGTGAGATGAGTGATATGGTCTGTATTTGACCAGGATAATATTAATGGACATTGAAACCTTTAAACGCAAATAACTCAAAAACCGATAAAGTTAGGCGATCTAAACAAAAGCACTTTTCTTGTGTTGAATAGAAAGCTCTTTTACCTCTTTAATTTTTTTCAAGCATGGCAAGGTATAAAAAGATGTTTTGATTTACCTAAATAATACGGTGAAACGAGCGCCCTCTAGGAGCAACGTCAAAATAAGCTTCAATTACGTAATTCTTACACCGAAAAACCCAACAGTTTTCAGATTCATGTTATCAAAACTTTCTGAATTATTGAAAGGTCTCAGAATAAAATTTAAACTTTCAACACCCTGTATCTCTTAAACCAGCGTCATTCGTATAAAGGCATGATGAGCTCAAACATATTATTTTGGTGTCTAATATCTCCAGCTTAGTGTTGACCCACTTTTTTCTGTCTGACCCTGTATATTCAATTTCAAAATCGTATTCTTCGGAGTTTAATGGAAATTTTGTTAAACGACTACTTGTACTGCTATGATTAAATAAATAAAAGAATAGCTTCTGATCTGTTAAAGTTTTGAACTTTCTTCCAAAAAGTTAAGGTTTGTAATGATTTATTGCTCATACTATAGCTATTAACCCTTTTTCGGTAATACGATATAAAGTTTCACTTTTGTTTAAAGGTCTACTAGTGTATGCTACAAGTTTTCCATTAGTAATCAATAAACGTGCTCCTAACACGAACCCTTAGGCATCCTTTTCCTGTATAAATACATTATCATCTGAAAGATCTGGGAAATCTAAAATTTTTGGATTTATAGGTGAATTTTTAAGATATTCAGAAGCTTGACATTCATCTGACCATATAAAAGGTGAATATTTTCGTCCTAATTTTGCTTTCTCATGTACGTACGTATAAAGAGAAAGCTATGTGATCGGTTTAAATTTTCAATCACGTTTTTTACATATTTCGACGTTTTTTTGGCCTAAACAATACGAAAAACACACTTTTAGGAAACAAATTCTCGTTTCTGATTGTTTGTTCTGTGATTTACTGTGAGCGATATCTTTTGAAACATTAGAGCTATCGATAAAAAACAAGTTTTGCAGAAAAAAAATTTCGTGTCTGTGTCTGTTTGCGTGTGTGCGGGATATCTTTTGAACCACATCGAAATGAAATAAGGCGCAAAAATTCTTTGGCATAAAATCTAGGTCATGTTTGTTAATGAGCAAAATCCAACCAGTGGCGGGCCATGTTTAGGGGATTATAAAGTTAATAAAATTCATTGCTTCAACTTTTAAAAAGTTGCATAATTAAGAAATAAACTAATACAATTTTATATAATTTCAAAATAAAAAAATATACAATAACCAGTGGCGCATCGTTTTTAGGGTGCAAAATTGTGCATTTTTTAATTTATCAACCGATTTTTTTGAAAGTCAAGCATTGGGGATTTTTAAGATCTCTAAGAATAAATCATTTGTCAAAATTAAAAAACTCCAAATGACTGATCACGAATGGGGGATTATCCTGTTTATTTAATTTATCAACCGATTTTTTGAAAGTCGGGTATTGGGGGTTTTGAACATCGCTTAGTATAAATCATTTGTCAAAATAAAAAAAATTTAAATGACGGTTAAAGAATGGGGGATTATCGTGTTTAAAATCCGATATGATTAAAATTCAAGTATTGTGGGCTAATGATCCATTTTGCAACTTTATTAATTTGTAAAACATCTGAATTAAAAAACTGCAGGTGACGCACCGTTTTTAGGGCGCAAAATTTTTTTGAAGGTCGGGTATTGGGGTTTTGTAAGATCGCTAAGAATAAATCGCTAAACAAAATTAAAAAATTCAAAATGGCAGATCAAAAATTGTGAATTATCTTGTTTAGAAACCCATATGACTCAACTTCAAGTATTGTGGGCTTTGAAGTTATTTATTTACATATTTGAGGAAGTATTATTGTAGGTAATTTGGCAGCGGTTTATTTAATGGTAAAGATAATTTTGCAAAATTCTGTACGTGTTTCCTATAATAATTTGCGAATGCTACAAAACGTTTCGCCTTGTCTGCATTTTTTTGGTACTGGATGTTGCTGTAGTATTTTAATTTTTTCCAGATCTGGTAAATTGTGTTTGCCGATATAACATGACCTAAACACAATATTTCTTTCCTATAGATTTTACACTTTGAAGGATTTAATTGCTATTAATACTAATACGAATACTAATACTATTATTAAATTTTTAATTTAGTCTTGTAGATTTCTGCCAAAAAGTAGTCGTCCAGACATTTTTCGTAGTTTAACCCTGACATTGATACTGTCGTTAATCTTGAAAATGTGCTGGAGCTAATTTTGAATCCAATCTGCAATCTTTTCATTTGAAATTCACTAGCCGTAAACGCACTGCACGGTCTACTTTCTGGTTTAAATTTTATCTGATAATTCCTCTGATTTAAATCTAATGAAGAAAAATTCTACGAACCCGATATATTACGTTATGTTGTCTTTAACGGAAATTACTCGTCTTTTATCTGGTAGTTTAACTTTCGAAAATCTATAACTAACCTCCATTTTTTATTCAAACTACTATCTACTTTTTTCGGCACTAATAAAATTGGCGAAGAAAATTCTTTTTGCCCTTTCTATTGTCATCTTTAAGCATTTCACAGATTTGCTTATTCACCTCCGCCTTTTCTGAATAAGTAATACGGTAAGGTTTTACATAAGTAGATATTACAGCACTTTTAAATTGATTTTTTGTTGGTATAAGTTGGTTATTGTAAGCTTGTCTTCCGGCAACTTGAAAATATTGTTATATTTTGCCCAAACATTCTCAACTGATGGCTGTTCCTCTAAATTTAACCCTTTCAAATCTAAAAATTTAAATAATTATTTTACCCTACCTGCATTTATTTTCCTTGTTTGAATGTTACGTATATGGTAATCACTTAATGAATGTATTTCTGGAATTTTATTATTCAACCATATTTGTGTTTCCGTTGTACTTAAATTTATAATTAGTATCCGACTTTTCCCAGCTCTAATTATCGCTAACGCTAAAAATACACATTCGTCCAACGCTTGAGATTCGGCAACGTAATCTCCCTTAAACCTTAAACTTAAATATTGGATACCTTCGCATCTGGCAATCTGTTCAATTTGTTGCTCGCTTTCGGAATTTAATGATACTACTGAAATTTCCCTATTATTATTCATTAATATATACGTTACTATTATCGAAATTAATTTTTTCTTTATATATGGTTAAACAATTTTGTCCTACTAACTCCTTTGCTTGTAAGTTTTTGAACGCACAAAGTTCTTACTCGGAATGGACATTACCTACCCTAAAATTTAAATACATGTAACCTACAGCTATTAAAGTACATTCTGTTCTTTTTACATTGTTACGGTATAAACTGGCAGTAAAACGAGATAACAAACAAACTTGACCTTTGCTTAACTAGCCAGCGGCTGGGGTGGATTCGGTGTACCAAATTTTGCGCACAATAGGATAGTTTATCAGGTATAAGTCCAAATAGGGGTTGAAACGACATAAGACCGGAAAAGGGCGACTAAGTATTTGAAATGTCACGATAGGGGATTAAATCCCTAACTACGTCAGTCCACAACTTGCTCAGCATACTCAAATAACTCATTGTTACGTTACATTACTAAAAAAATTTGACCCTTAAAGTAATTTTACTCCAACAAACAAAAGAAAACACTTCGATTCTGTACATAATTACTTGAAATTAAATTCATCAAATTACAATTTATGCTCGAGTCATACACGAAAATAATGCAATGATTTATCGACCTCTAAATGCTACTTTATAATTAAATAATCACTTGAAAAGCTTCCAGTCGTAATTGCTCTGTTTAAACTAAATACAATGCAATGTCGTTAATTCGAAGAGCAAATTAGAAAAAAATAAACACTAAATATGCTTATCATCGGGTGCTGTATATTAATAGGCTCACATTAAACAAAAAGCAAAGTCCAATAACCTAAATGTATGTAATGTAAATAAATAATAAAACACCGGATACAATATTGTTTGTATGACAGTTCTATCACTTAGGTATCGAAGTGAGCTCTAACCCTAACTAGGTTCATTAACGACCTATTACTAGAATTACTATAATTTCGATATACCCAAAATAACAAATATAGAACACTCAAGTAAATTTAGATATTGTATGAATGAATGCATTGCTCTTAAAAATTTACACGATAAAATAATCAGAACAATAAAAATACTGAAATGTTACCTTACTTCTGGAGGCCCTTTTGTTACACAGACACCGACGATGGAATCAGAGGGTGACCTCGACGATACGATTGATGCTGGGGATAAACTCGCAACTTCCAGTATTATACAACTAGTGACTGCTTTGTTTTCTGCTCGCGTTTTGATTCAAATCTTAACTGATCGTGCGTACGCTAATATTTACATTAACACGAAAGTCGTTCACTATACTTTACTTTGTTCTAATTTTACTTGTTACCTTTTATTTTTCGTTAACTATACTTCAAATCTGGTTTATTTACAGCGCGTTATTTATTATCTTTACTTTAATAGAGCACACGTTCAGAATAATTCTTAATATTTTTAAATTACGAAAAGCTTTATTTTATTTACAGCAGATTATTTGGTTATCGGCGTACTGTGGGCTTTACGTTTGAAACTGGAACGCACGTTGTATTTTTCCGCAAAAAGCGAAGACCTTTCCGGAGAACAATGATAGCACTAGGTAACTTCAAACACTAAACGCCTTTCCGGATTTCTACAAGTTCCTATGGATCAACTACACGTGACGATAAACTGGTCTCGTGAAGGTTGAACAATTGTATGATCCCTTAAATAGGATGTGAGGGGATAGAAACTTCGCTACCATAGGCCCTTCTACACGGACCTTGGTCAATTTTGTCCCGCAGAATCACTACGTCACTGTAACGACAAACTAAACGCTTCAACGCCTAAGCTACTTCTGATTTCGTGAATAATTTCACTTGTCACCACATTGGTTTTTTAAACCCCTTCCATTTAATTAGCCAATTAAAGAACGGATTACTTAAATTTTCTAAGTACGCGCATCCACGAAGCCAAACTCGAACTGCGTCGGGCGAAATTGCATCGTCAACGGAACCGACCTCTTCTCGAAACCATATCTAAGTAATTGATATATGGTAAATTGAAATTTTCTAGCCTTTAATGCTCTGTTATGAAGACAAATTCTTTGTTTAAAACTAAACCTTATCAAACGAGACGGTGTCGGACTGGAGGCTACATTCAGCTTTTGCAAAGGTGTACCATACAATTTAAAAATTTTAAGGCGTTCTTTAATTTAATTTTATATGATGCAATCTCAACCCTGTTTAACGAAAATCACTTAATTTAAAATAACGAAACCATTTCCTTTTATTTAATCCTTCTTGGTTCGTTTCCGAATTACCCATAAATATGACTAAATGTAATTAGTGTGTTTTAATTTTTTATTGCATTTCCACGCTATAACGTTTCCAAAAACTTCTAAAACCTTACACTTTCCATAAACCAACAAATAACACATCGGGAGGAGTATTCTCTAGGTGCCACCATAATCCAGTGTTTCTCTGAAATAAATAGACTTAGACGAGCTATCAAATTAATCCTATCCGACTGTGGAATATAGAATTATAGCCTACTCGGATAAAATTATACACAATTCAAGTTCTAACATTAAATTTGTACAACACTTTCACTTTAAAGGATCACGTTAAATTTCGTCCTAGTAATCATAATAAATTATCTTAACCCCAAAACAACAAACATACACGTCAATTCACGTTTGGAAATCTTTAAGTCCAATTAGCATTAAAAATAAGGTTACCCATACCTCAATAATATTCTGAAACATACGCTATGGTAAACTTACTAGTAACACCCTGTACATTCATAAAACCTAAGCAGTAAGGCTTTATCAGGATACTTTCTAATTTCCTAAAAACTATGGAATAAATATCACAAAATTTAAAAGAATAATACTTCAGTCTGTTAACTTTTAATCACAAAAACATTAACCTGTCTCTCAAAAATCGAAAAACGTAACGGTTAGTGCGCCTGTTATCGATCATACATCTTCTGTCAAATACTGTTTGAACGTTTACCAGTAAACATGAAAGCATGAATGAATCGCTGCAACTCAAATCTGAAATTTCGGCTTAATAAATGAATTGTGATCAGTATTGTGTATTCACTTGCCCAATGCAAACTAATTAGATTTTGTAATTTATCTGACACAAAATAAAGGATTCTCGGATTCATCATTTAAAATATCAAAAGTTTAATTATTTTTAAACAGTGTAACCTTTTATGTATTTTTTTACAAAGAAAACAATTAAATCTTAAAATATAATATTGGTTCTCTTTAAACCGTAAGAAAGGTTTTTCACAATTTAAACAAAGAAAAATTTATTTTATAAAACATTTTTCGAGAAGCAACACACACAAAAAAACAATTTTTATAGATTAAGGTTGTAAAATAATAACAGGTCGTGGAGATTAATTATCCTTAGTTCCCACGTGAAATTAACCATACAACCAACAACATCTCTAAACAATCACCACACAAATGTACGAAATTATTCTTACTGTTGTATATTTTTGAATTCCTTCAGCTGATGTAATATCCAATCCACTGGTGTTGATGTGCTTTAATTAATGCTGAGTATGTATGCACACTCGTCACTGATAAGCGGCCTTCATCGGGGCTTTAACAGAGGCCGTCGCACCATACGCTAACCTAAATCCCGTTTTTACTCACGCCCGTTTACGCGCAAAGAAATAGGCCAATTTAGTTTACTGAATTCCCTTTTAAAACGTGTCAAAGTATTTTAATTACACTTAATCACTAAATCCTTAATTATGTTTAAATGGTCGATTAAGTGCTGTTTATAATAGAACATATATTTACCTGTGTTGTTAATGTGCAACACTGTTTGGTTTAGTTTATAGCGCTTAACATACTTTTATTTGCTTACATAAAGAATCTCTTCAAGTTCCTTTTAGATCGCGCGGGTTGATAAGCACAATACCCTTATATATTGCTGCTTTAGTTATTTACAAATAAAAACCAATGTAGATCGTTATTCTCACAAAATACTCGCGCGCGACCGCCATATCTGGTCTAATTGTGAGCCCTACTGCCTCCTGCTTTGCCCTGTTACTTTTTTTCTTGAATACCTTCGATCATCCGTTTTACAAAACGTTATCATATTGGTCTGGCTCAAACCAAAATAGCCTATCCCATAGGAGTTTCTAGCGTCTACGCCTTTGCAGGCCAGGTACGCGGAAAAAGCCAGTAGGTAAGATTCGATGCTTTTGGAACACACCACATTTCCAAGGTTACCACGATTTCAAGGTCACACCCGCCTAAGGTTACGCAATATGTATGTCATACTTTCACACAACTTTCCCAAGGTCGCACATTTCTAAGGTTACCACACTATAAGGTGTAAAAGATATGAAGGTCATTAACACTCACCACATTATCAAGGCTATTTGCGCACCCTACCTACTCAGATATCTCACTTTTTCAAGGCTTGCTCATGTATTTTTTTTACAGTTCTCTGATACCACACTTAGAACCAAATTAAAAAAAGATAATGCTATGCTAATATATTTATTTGTTGTATGTACAAGTGTAATCAGTGTATTATTCAGATATATGATTTTCTCTAGGAATAAAACATTTTGATTTAGTACAAGTACAAAAGGTCATTTCCACTTCTGTATCATTACACCTGCGAGGACGTGGTGCAAGTAATTGAGCGTACGTGCAGTGTCGTGCCCATCGGAGATGCTCTTGTAGAGGAGTGTCAGATAACCGCTCTTGATTTATTCGAACTCCACACATGAAGCATTCAACCAGATCGTCTAGAGATATGGAAATGAATCCTGCAAGCGATGTAGGTGAGTGAACTCCAGACCATACGTAGGTAAACGTTCATCGAAATAATTGTAGTACTGAGAATAATAAAAGGTTGGTATCGCGTTGCACATCTTCTCACCGTAGAACATAGCAAGATACTAACAGGAAATAATTTATTATATACAATATATACATTGTAAGGTCCTTTCTTACAAGGATAAACTGCAATTGGTCTTTAGATTAGAAACTAAAGAAGTGGGTGGGTTCGTCGGAAGATTTAAACTTAAGCTCTACACTGACCACATAAAATAATTATAGTAAAACGGTTTAATAGTATATTGTTCTATTATATACAATTCTAACGTATTCACACTTAAACTAGGCTAATAACATTATGAACAACCAACATAAACTTTAAATTGAATAAAAATGAGAAAAACCATTGAAATTTTAATACTTAGACAGCGGCATCGGGGCATCCACTAGGTTAATACGGAGAGTTAGGATGTGCTATTCCACTCACTTGAGAAGGCGGCTTAGTGTTGTCGAAGCCGTTTCTGTAAGCGAATATTAATAACCCTCGTTACACTCAATGAGAAACGTAATGTTTAAATGATTATAACTTTACGTTTCATTAACTAATTATGCTGGTAACGGCCCTGTCTAAAAAAGAGAAGAATAAATAAACAAACTACTGTTTAATTTAAAACGGGGGTTGCACGGATCTAGGACACTAGTGAAAATCGATATCGAGTTCACGTTCGTACGCATGACCATCGTTCATCGACCTCCTTGCTTGCTGCTTTAACTTTAGTAATTACTGGAAGACAAACAATTTACCTTCTCGATCTATTACGTTCGATAATATTAATATTTTCAGAGGTTTACTTTCGCATTGAAATTAGGCTGGACGGATTATACATGTTTGGTTGTATAATTAATATAGTTGCGCGTTATCTTCTGGGATGTAATTTTATGGTGGTAATTTCCTTTTATGTCAAGGAAAGAAATCTCACGTAGAGGTAAGCGTAATTTACTTAAGTGTATAATGCACAAAACGCGTATTTATTGAAGGCGTTTTTATACTTGCGGAATAAGCTGGTGGAAAACAATTAATTGATTGCTTTCTTGAAACCCAATTACTAAGCGAGTGGTTATCGAGGTACGTTATTCTACAGGTCTTTGACGGATACTCTACGTTTAATTCGTTTGTGATTACGGGCACTTCGGTCTTCGCCTGCGAGCTAGTGATTTTTTAGTTTTTTCAAGTGTTGAGATTGTAAGTAAGAGTAAATGATGAGAGCTGCAGGGCTGTACAGTCCTACCTAGCTCCCGTCGTCAGGTGTATGGTAGAGTGTAGTGATCCAGGTGACTTCGGGCTGACCCGTCGAAACACCTTTTGTGTGTGTTATGCGTGTTCACCCGGACTGCTTCGGGACTTGGACCGTCGCCGCCTGAGGGTTTTGTGTGTATTATGAATTACTCTACAGACTTACGTGTCGTCAATCACAAAGATCGATGATAGCTATTTATTTAAAAAAGGTCCGCGGTGCGTGTTTGCAAACACAGGGAGCTAAACTCGCGGCGGCTATCTCTAGATCTGCGGCGATTTACTTTAAAGCAACCGTCACGTGCAGGTTTTCTGGAACAGGAGTTAGTCTAACGGACTAACTAATACAGGAGTTGGTATAACCAACTAAATGATTCTCGGCGGCGGGATGCGTTCACGAGGCGCGATGGAAATCTTCGCTAGGATCGAAAAAAAAACTAACTGAAAAAGGTGCGCGGCGCGGTCTTTATAGGGGTCTCTCGGTAGGCGGTGGTGGCTTCCGTCTGGTGGAATCCTATCGGTAATTGGCGGAGATTACTCTGACGTATAAAACATTCGATGTTTTATGAAATCTACGTTGGAGGGAAAACAAATTAATTTTTGGTTATGCAATCAGACGAAATACTAAGAAATATTACAGGAGATACTAAGTAATATTAAATACTAGGAAATCTTCCATCATTTCTTTACGAGGGATGATTGCTAAATAATTAATTAAAAAAATTTTGTAGTGTGGAATTGCGGTTCGTTACAACATTATAAAAAAGACTAATTGTCCAAATAATACAATTCTCTGCATAGTATGCATGAATCATCTTCATATACCTTGTGCAGCATTGTTAGGGGCGCTCTACACGATGAGCACCAGTATTTTTGGTGTGACATGTGGTAAATTGCGACCTATTTATCCATATGTGTATGATGGTCAATAACTCGGTATTTACTAGGTGGCAATGCTTTGTAGCAGGCATAGCATAAATGCATATGACCAGCAAGATGGCAACGGGTATGAAGAGCAAATGTGTGTGAATAATATTCCAAATTACCCATTAAGACATGATGGTGGAAGTAGTGAATTCTTTTATCTAGGTTGGCAAACCATTCGGTATTCCATTGCATGTCTTATTATGTATTCTTTAACGCTTCTAGTGTCCTAGAAAGCAATAGCCCTTTTTTCTCAAATTGCACCCAGTTGGGAATTAGTTCACATGCTCGCCGCACACTTAGATTAAGAAGTGATAATGGTTGGTAGCGCTCCCTATCATTCCAAATTTTTTTTACTGGCCTAGCAGACATACTGACACTGGTGGAAATAACACGATACTATATGTGTAGTTATCCCTACTTTTAAAGAAAGAAAAGGCCTTGTGAAAACATATGTGTAGTTAACCTTAAAGAATGATTGATATCGGCATTGTGTAACCTTGGAAAAGTGGTAAACGTAAGAGCTGAGGGACATTGTAAGTGTGGGAACCTTGAAGTTGTGACGACCTTGAGGGCGTGTGAACCTTGAAAATGGTAACCTTGGAATAGTGGTAAACGTGAGAATTGAGTTCATTGTAATAGAGTGAACCTGGACAATGGGAGGCCTTGAAAATGTGAGGGGAAGGAAAGGTGTAGGAGATATTCCTGAAGTGATTGGTGAGATCCCGCCAACCTAGCAGAGACGTCGTGAATAAAGGTCTTGAAACGGTAGGATTGCTGAAGTAACAAGCAGTGTGGCGGTCAAGGTTGAGCAGGTAACCTTGACGGTAGAAATCATGGGGGAACTAGGATATAAATGCAGAGGGAGTACATGTGAAACCAGTATTGTGTGTAATGGAGAGCATATTACGTCAAGCGGTAGAAAAGGCGAAGATTGTGAGTGGTATGAATCCAAGTGGATGTCGTGATGTTTTAATTAACAATGTGCAGTATTTTTTAAATGAAAATAAATCAAAGTATGTTAGTGTCGGTTTGTAACCCCAATTCAATTTTGAACTAGTCTTGAAACTTGGTGGATCTAAGAGTAATGTAGTGGTGTTTGATAAGCAGGAATGGCACATACTTATGGACAATCAAGGGATAATTACAAATTATTTCTGCACACCTGAAGGGATATGGGTACCTTAGTTAAGATAGGTTCGAAAACGATATCGTATGAAACTATTAAAAAGGCAAACATTATACGAATCTCTGATTGTGAAAAATCAGAAATCTATTTAGAATTGGAGGCTATAGAACAGTTATGGAGACTTCTTAAGATAGTCAGTTACCGATTGGATTTAGTATCTACTATGGAATTTCCTGCATTTTATAATAAAAGAATACATGCGGCAGCGGAAATTCCTGATGTTCACATACACAGGTTAATAGCTCCATTACAAAATATATTTGATCTCAATGTAGCATGTATCATGGAAATTGCAGAATTTGCCATGGAGAAAATTTATATTGCCGTGGAAGTTGCGAAAGCCGTTAAGTAACAAGTGGAGGTAGCGACCAAAGCCACAATAGGGATAATAATAAAGTTTAGTCAATATGTGGATGTGTTACAGTGCAGAGTCGTGGCCTAAGGCTGTGGATTGTGTTAGTGCAGTGCAAAGACTAATATGCCAATTGAACTCACTAGAATTTGATGCTTAACATTAAAAATTGTACGGGCGGGGTACGTTTGGATTTAGATAATCTAGTTTATAAGTATGGTAGTGGAATATGTCTGTGTGAGAAATATTTTCTATCACATGACGATGGTGTAGAGTGCATTTGTTGTATTAAGCGGTTAATAGAAGATACCAGAAAAATATCTCTTTAGCAATTTGTACATGAAATAGAATGTCATTTACCGAATTATAATTCAATAGATGACAACACGACAAGTGAAGGAGGTCTGCATTAATGAGTTGAAAAACGTAGTTCACGATGTAGTAGAATGGGAACGAAAAGGAGAAAGGGAACAGTTAGCAAGAGACTCTGCACGCATTAGGAAGAGAACAGAAGAGTGTAGTCAAATACTTTCAGTTGTCCTGGAGAAGCAACACTGTGATTACGTATTTATGCTTTAGTAGTGTATAGTATTACGTAACGATTTAAGAGTTTTAGAGAGTTGCTAAAAATATTAGCTTTAGAACGAAGGATTATTCACTGCTACGTTTCTAACCAATCATGATGCATAAGATTGGGGGTTAGTTAGCTCGACTAGTAAACTCAGCCAAACGGTCCTGAGCCCGCACAGCACTCGGATAGCGTAGGTGTTTTGTAGTGTGGATAGACACAAAGAAGGTGATTAGGTTGGTTAGAAAACAAAACGAGATTATAGACACACAGATCGGGAGAGCAAACAAGAAATAGACGCCACAGGCTTTAAATAAGGAAAAGGACAAGTTATTAATTATTGAAAGGGAGGCCCTGTAAAGATTGAAACAGGGAGCAACAGAAATAGCAATTAAACGACAATTCCCTTAACCAGCGTAAATTTATTTTTAATTTCCCAACAACACTATTATATGCAAACTTTAATATATGTATATGTATCCATGAATAATCATACATAAAACCATTTGTACATCGTCTTATACTTGATGCACATCAGAACATAAAATTTTCCCCATAACAATTACTAAACATAAAATTATCCCAATATCACCGTAAAAACACCAAACAAAAAAAATTAACAGTAAAACTGCGTAATTGGGCGCAGGTATGATTATTTATACAGATGAGGGCAAGCCGCGAGATTTACTGGTGATAACTTCATCTTTAAATTATTTGAAATTATTAATAACGCTGAAAGATCTTCCATCCTTAATCCCTAAAAATGGAAATTTATATACATATAAACCACCGTAATAGTGGACGTTTGAAAGGTAACCATACAGCTTGCCTTTCGTTTCACCATATACAAGTAAAAAATTCGAATACATAAATAAATAATAGGAGAAGCTTGCTCAGTTCATATACTAACATGCACATACCAGTACTAATCAATTCACAATTAAAGTTCAATGATCTGAACACTTACTCTCAATAAAAGAAATTTGATGCTTAAAAGCTAACACATTCAGTATAAGTAATATGACAGAGACAACCGGTATACGAAATTTATAAGTTTTGTTCTGCTACTGCGCAAACGATAGAATAAACAGCAGTTATTAAAATGGTAATAAAGATGGAAGCTAGAATTAACACTTAACTGGATTATGCAAAAATTCAGTAGTAATCACTGATGAGTTTGGTTAAAGTAAATACACTAACTATTAGTTACTGGTCGGGTCAATTTGTAAGTGTATAATTAGTCAAATGTTTGTAAACGTTAAATGGTTTCGAATAGCAATATGACAAGAAAGTTGTAACAAAGGTAGCAATTTATTAAGTAGTTTTAGTATGGTGAGTTCTGTAGATGTTGTAGTTATCTGACGGTAGCATATAATCTGACAGGTTCAAAAATAAATGCCACATTACAATTTTATTAATGCAAAATGGAAAGATCTAACCTTTTCTTAACGAGTACTTCTGTAGATAGTACCGTTACCTTTCCATTCTCGTACTCTCCAATGTCAGCGAGATATCGATAATTGAGACACAGCTACTAGTCATTTACGAGTTTTTCCAACTTAAGAGCGCATCGGTGCAAAACCAAAACGGGATGAGGGGGTATATAACGTATACTAAATCTGAACAGCAACCGTTAAACGAAGAAGACGAACAAGTTAGCGAGAGAAAGCAGAGAAAACAAGAAGCAGAAGAAGCGAAAAAGTTAAGGAATATAATAACAATTTAATCGCATAACGTGGTTTTACCTCTGTAGATCGAAGGCAAGCAATTTATGACAAGTTACGACGAGTTGGTTAAAAATACATCTTTTAATTTCGCATAACATATTTAGATCCTAGAGGGTAGATTCAAATTATAACGAGATTGAAGAAAATCAAGTTAACTCATCATGTGTGTGTACGTAATTTATATTTTTTTTTACATCCGCCTAAATGCGATTTATATTACTCCAACGAGTGAAGAAACATTTTTTTTTAAAGAACCCTCATCCATAAATCGTGGTTTACACCGAGAAAAGCAAACAGAGGAATTCTATATAATATAACTTTTACACCACAACAAGATGGCCGTGTTAAAAGAACCAAACCTTCGGAGAAAGGTATTCAATAGAATTATTCTTACCAAATTTCGTAAAAGTGTTAAACAGATGTTTGTTTCCAAATAAAACCTGATTAGCGATATGCAATTATTTATTGGTATCACCATCTAGCGGTGATTTAGCAAAGTGACAGGTATCTATAAAAATGTAAGAATTTGAAAATAACCGGAACCTACGTATAGATGGCACTAGCAGGTTTATCTTAAGAATTTTTGAAATACAAAGGTAAATACATAAAGGAATAATTCCTTTAAAACGTAGAAAAGTAAACGAAATAAAAGAAAATCATTTAATCCATTTTAATAAGTGGCAAATGCAGTAAATATAGAAAAGTTAAATCATTAAAGTAGAGAAATAATCAACGAGTAAGCTTAAGTAAATAACAACCCTAACGATTCATGCTACAGATAAATTTTTTGTTTCCAAACAGTAATAATAATAGAAAATTCATAGAATAAATCAGAAAGTATCCGATATCGATTTATACACATTACATCTCTACTTGCGACTGCAAAATATATTCCACAAGATGAATTTTTGAGCGCATTCTTTTCTGAATTGAAGTTTTTTTATTGCGAACTGGAGGTATATGAAAATGTTTTACCAAAATTACTAAAATTTGGTATTACTTTCTTTTTAGTAAACAAACGGCAATTACGTTTCGTTTTCTCTTTAGGTGGTAAAAAAAAATAGCTCCTTCAGCTTATTACACTTCAATAACACCATTACCTATCGTAGTGCTTGAAGACCTTCTACCAATGAACTATAAGCTACACTCACGCAGAGATGGATTAGATTTGGAGCATTGTCTTTTAGCTGTTGTGAAGCTTGCCTATTTCCATGCTGCTTCCGTTGCTCTGCACGAACAAGTAAAAGTACCTGAATTTTATACATTTCTTTTATAATTGCCTTTTTAGGATTCCGCAGTCCTACCAAAACTTAATCAAACCTTATTTAGAGATTTAAGTCAAGTAAACCAATTTTTAAGTTCATGTCCTGATGAAGCAATAAAAACCTGCGAAAGAATACCAGGTTAGTCATCCTCTTCTGAGGAACACGCTATTTCAAAGTTTCTCTTTTTTACAGACAAGCTAAAATTGAACAAAAATCGGATTTTAAAAACCGTCCATGTTTTCAACATTAAATCAAAATTTATGGTTTTAAATCATGGTGACTTTTGGATAAATAAAGTTCTCTTTTATTATAAGGAAGGAAAATTGGAGGATATAGTGTTTGTAAGAGTTTGTAGCACAGCTTGTAACTTAAGTTTTAATGTTTAGATTTTGTAGATTGATTTTCAGTCACCTTGTCTTTTAAGTCCTCGTGTGGATTAGCAATATTTTTTAGCAACAAGTCTTAACTTAAAAGTCAAAAAGGAATACAACACCCTTTTGGTGAATTACTTTGAAAGTCTTGTAAAGTACTTAAAATAAATGAATGTAAAGTCTTTCCCAACACATGAAGAATTCGATAACGACTTCCGTCAGATGGATTGCTACGGTAGTGCTTTATTCTTTATAATAAATTTTCCTTTATAAAGTTTCTAGCATTTGTTGCATCAGTAATCACGCTACATTAGTTATATCTCTCACGGAAGGTGCTTCTGTAGAAAATGTTTTAAAGTATAAGGAAAAGGATAATTTTCGAGAGCACTGTTTTAAATAAGAGACATACGTTGCAGAAATGCGACCTCTCTATGACTTCTTAGGCGTCCTTGATACTTAAGTTTTTCCTAAAATTTTTGGGCTAGAATTATATTATTATTTTACTATAACTGCTTAACTACCGTGGCGATTGGTTAGAGGATAATTATATTGAAAATGCTTTCATAAAAATAAAAAATAGAACGTATAAAATAAATGGTATTTGGCCATCAATACGCATGCGATTGGGTGAGTTGGCTAACGCAATAAGGGAGAGACGGCCACAAAACATAAATTAAATTAACATAGTAACACGTGAAAATGGCAAATCGTATAAGACTACTATTTAACATATACTTTTTAGACGGGGTATTACCACCGTTTTGTCACATAGAACGTAAAACGTAGAAGAACAATTTTCATGAAACTACTTCTCGCATATTAGGAATTGCAACAAACCTTCCTTCTTACGTGCGCTGTAGTAACTTTCTCCATATCCCGTACATTTAGTCTCATCGATCACGGAGGGGGCATCGCTCCCTTCTTCATATTGGACTTCTATATCCAGTTCTTCATCAGAGCATTGCAAAGGTGAACGTTTTCTTACTCGAAAAAGTAATTTTTCTGAAGCTTTCTTTGCCTATCTTTCCCTGTAGTTCTATTTTTTGCAAATGCAACTGGTTCGGGAGAAGTTAATAGGGTAGTAACAGATTTAGCTTAGTTTTCTGCAGGGAGGACTGGCTTATGTGTGATGTTAATCTTGTTTAGAACTGTTCAGGTGTCAAGTGCTACAGGATGGTATTGGGTCCATTAGATTATTCGCAATTTGACTGTACATTGGTTGTGAATTTATTTCTTGCGTTGCTTGAAAGTTTTTTGCTTGAGGGTTTGTATGTTGAATAAATGTTAGTTAATTCGTCGGAAATTGTGTAAGCATGATCAGGTATGTAATCAGGGTTCCAGTGAAATATTCCAGTGATTCTGAAGCCTGACATTGCATTTCCTGAAGTCGCTGACTTTCGACAACTTTTCGTTAGGATTTCACCACATTTTAGACGCCTTATTTTTCTTCCAGGGTGATTTTGCATTCATTCCCTGCATTATTGATAGTAGAATGTTCTTAATGACCCAGGTTTACTGAAACGCTCTTTTTCTTCCAATGCAACTTGCAGCAGTTTAAAATAATTCCCACATCTACAAGGTTCATACTCTCACCTCGTCCTAGCCACGTATCCTCAGTTTTTTGGAATAGACAATTAGGGATGCCTTCTGACAAAAAACAAATTAATCAGAACCACCAACTCCTTTTCTTTACTGAACTTATCGGTAAGGTGTAGAATTTCTGCAACATTATAAGCGAGCTTTTGAACACCTGATACTGCCACAGGGGAACCGCATTTCTGTTAGTTTTGAATGTCAATCATTAATCTATTTTCATTAACCTCTCCCAACATGCAGTACGGCTCCATTCTACCAATTGTGGAAATATTCTTTTCCACGGTTTTTCTAGGAATGCCATAACTTTTTGAAGCACCGTTTAGGGAAGAATCATTTCTTCCGTATAATTTCCACCATTTACGAGTAAATTTCGCCCTTTATACTCCGTAGTAATATTTCTGCGATTAATTCGAAATGCAAAGAAACAATCTTAAAAAATTTGTGATCATCTATCCCTACCATTTGGTACCCATCTTTCCCGTAAGGTAGGGAGAGATGGCCAACGTGACAAACAAAACCCACTGAACACTTTGACCAATTTTTGAAGGTTAAGATTCCTTAATAAACACTGTACTCACCTAATTTGTAGAAAACGACAATAAGTTTTCACACATACATTCACAGTTGGACGAAGTATGCGACTATTATGAAATTTTACAACAAGAGGGTAACGTTTTTATTTTCTCAACGCTTTAATCTCGATTTCACGTAGACGAAAACATTTTGGTCGTGCTTGAACACGTCCAGTGATGAGAACAGGCAGCGCCATCGGACAACGGCTTAACGAAGTTTTGGCTATTGGCCATCTCGCCCGATTGGTTATCTCATCCGACTTTACCCTCTGATTTCACTGTTATACAGTCATTATGTGATTTGGACATTTGAATGTGGCACATATTTTGAATTGAGGTCTAGCGACTGAAATAAATAAATGTTAATAGTTTATAAACTTCCATTTGTTAATTAATAAGCTTGTTCTAACATGTTGAGTAGTTATTAACGAAATCACCGCTTTTTTATTACATTATTACATAAGCACGTAACTTGGCATCCATTTTGTGTAATAATATTACCATTTTATTGTAGTCAATCATCGCTACTGAATTGTTAACAATAAGAAATTATGATTAAGAAACGTAGTAGCCTTCAAAGTTGTAAACAGTGCAGCTTGATAATTGTTTCATGCAGATTGTTTAACCTATAAATTTAATTTTCAAGTTATCAGTTGTATGATTGTCTGCAACTTACAACAAAACCATTTTCCTGTTTTTATAATTCATTAAATGCTTACATTTTGTTGAAAATTACATTTTTTGTAATAGGGCAGCAATTTGTTACAATCTACATAACCTGCAGGCTGCAAAAATAGTGTACCAAAGGATATTGTCTGTAATTTTTACAAATAAACGAATCCCCTGATATCAGTATCTGCTGTACAAGAAGTATGATTACGTGTTTATATCTTAATTCATTACAATCACGAAATTACAGAGTGTGGCAAGCGCCTTGGTTATATCTGAGGAGACGCTAAGAAATATGCAGTCTCCAGCTGCATCTAACCCTGTTTTAGCAAGTCCGGGTAAAAAACGACCACGCAAGAAAATAAAATTTGGCGATCTACCTGGAACATCCAAAATGGGCATAAGGATTACGTTATACAAGTATGTATGGACAAAGTGAGTAATATTACATCAAAAAATTTTACACACGTTTGACATACTAATTTATTTACGGTTGCAACTATAAATGTAGAAATTTGTAACAGTCACATATTTATAAGTGAGAGAAGTCTTTATCGTGCAATCCAGTTGCTAGGATTCAAATTCAAAAAAGACCCCAATCGTGAAGTTTTATTTGAAAAAGGTTACATAGCATGCGAATAAAATTTCTTAAACAATACATTAAAGAGATCAATTCACTTTTCGTCGGCCAGTAAACTTTTTTAATTAAGATTATTATCGGCTAATTGTGTGCGACATACTGAAGAAGCAATGAAGCAATGGTATAAACGGGAATAAATGTTGGACATCACAGTTGACAAACTGATTATTAACAACGGAAACCATTCTGAAAGCTCAGTTGTAGATAGTGACTGATTAGAAGTTTTACACACGACAACCATGTTCCTATAACCGTAATAGATGTGTGTTAGTTCATATTTAATACAATTTCTATTAGTAATGTATTTTAATTATGTGAGTACAATATATTTTGTGGTAAAATGCTTTCCGAGATGTTAATTCACACATTTCCTATAGAATTTATGTTCCACATTAAATTCCATCTTCATACGAATAATAGTTTCATTTTATATAAGCACGTAACTTGGAATCCATTTTGTGTAATAATATTACCATTTTATTGTAGTCAATCATTGCTACTGAATTGTTAACAATAAGAAATTATGATTAAGAAACGTAGTAGCCTGCAGAGTTGTAAACAGTGCAGCTCGATAATTGTTTTATGTAGATTGTTTAACCTATAAATTGAATTTTCAAATTATCAGTTGTATGATTGTCAGCAACGTACAACAAAACCATTCTCCTGTTTTTATAAGTCATTAAATGTTTACATTTTGTTGAAAATTGCATTTTTGTAATAGGGCAGCAATTTGTTACAACCTACATAACCTGCAGGCTGCAAAAATAGTGTACCAAAGGATATTGTCTGTAATTTTTACAAATAAACGAGAATAAATAAGTATAGTTTGTTATTCCTATTTAAATATTTAATACCATTACTAACATAAAGCCATAAGTAAGAAAATAACAAAGTGCTTCAGGTAAAATAAACACAAATATCAGAAAGTACCAATGACATGGACTTCTAGCTTCCCTCATGCTGTCGAGAGTTGGTCCAGGATTTTCTGGGTGGGCGCCTTTTATATACTGATTGGCGCAAAGGTCGTCAGGGAGCTTCTCTCCTTGCGTTTCCTGTGAAAATACTGTTAGCGAGATGTTTATGCGCTCATAAAATAACTGATCTTATTTTATGTTACGATATGACGAGATTTTATTTATTATAAAAATAAAATTAAAATCGTAAGAGCCAGACCTGTCGAGTGGCATACAGCAAAACAAATTTAGACAGTTATTACAACTGTGTGTATAATTGTGGGCTAGGTCATGCTGTGATGAGATAAGTCTACCTGCTTTTACGTTCAATGATTTTAAAGGAATTATTTTCATTTTACGACTTTTACAAAGAACTTTTATGAAAGTAAACGGTAAAGAAACTAAATAATATTGTAGTGTTTTTATTAACTATGTATTTGCTATTACTATTTAAATCAGGTTATTAATTACGGTGGAATAATATATTTTTAATTACTCTTATTGCCTAGTGTAGGCATGTTTGTGTGATTCGGTGTGCGCTGTGAAGGAGGAGTATCAATTACAGGAATCTGGGCAAATACCCGTTGCGCTACTTAATTGACACCCCCGGGGATTGGCAGAATTTAGGCGAGAATCTTTCTATACAATGGAGTAAGTAAAAGACTACAGCAGGTGTTTTTCCCAACATGCAGTCGTTCACTGGTGTAAGTGGGGTGTTATATGTTTAATTTACTTGCAGGTGACCGCAGATTGATGCAGTAAGAAACCCAGTTGTATAAGATAATAGCAGGTAGGTCTGGGCTCTAGGAAGAGACCCAGCGGAAAGAGAGTGAACAGGAAGAATCTTGAATTCCAAAGAGACCCAGGGGAATAAGGGCGTCTGTAGAGCGTCTTGCGGTTTTATTTGGAATTGGTGGAGGGAGGAGATGGCTTCTGGTCGGGATTCTAATGCCATGATTGGTGGATACACTGGCGTAACAGAACTCTCAACGTAAATATCTGTAAAGTTGCATTATACAGGATAACTAGCAAATGGCTAAGTTAAACAAAATTGGTAAAGGCGGCTGGCTCTTTACAGCCCAAGTTCTCTACGTTGGTGAAAATTTCGATCCTCAACATAAGCTTAATTTCTTCAATACTCAAAAGTACTAATTTAAAAGCTGACAGCGTGATAAACTTTGCCGTCACTGGTTTACACAGTATCATTAAAGCATTACGTGATAATTCAATGACTCGCAACAAAAACTTCTCACTGAACTGTGACGATAACTAAAAAAACGTGCCGTAGTGTAATAATAATATAGAATAATAGCATAATAAAATAAAATGAGCTTGACGAGGGCAAGTCGTGAGCTTGTACATACGCCTGCAGTAATTTATACTTTACAATTATAATACCAAAACAATAATACCCCTTCCAGCCGACGCAAAATCTTACGTACCTTAGCCTAAAAAGGCCAATATAATAAACCTATTAAATCAGTTATGTAGAAGAAAGAAAAATTAAGTAATTCAGCTTGCCTTTCGTTTAACAAAACTGAATACAAACTCCTTCTTGATTCAATTACCTAAATACAATTGGAAAAGTTTCTTCAGTCCACTTAATTTATCTCGAACAAGAAAGAATATTATTAAGCAATTTAAATTAGAAAAAGAAATTGGCCCGAACAACCTTATCCATAAAACAATAGTGTATATTATATATTTGAGTTACCGAATAGCATTTAAACTAGTACGAAATCTCGCGCCAAACTTGACATGATTTAATATCACGTTACAAGAAAAAGTTACATCTAGTATAAGCATAAAAGTTGCAGCAAAGCTATTACGCACGACCACATAACCGATAGTACAGAATTAATTATCCCCAAAATGGAGGTTGTACATGAGCTCCCTAATGGGTGTGGCACATAAAACTAATTTTAACAAAAAATATTCAAAATTTTCATTGTTAAGTATGTGTAAAATATTGAAGAATTATTTAATTAGAATGTAGGAGTTCTACATGAGAAGTTGTATTAAAATTAGCAGACGTCAAATGTCAAACTGACACCGAACTTATACTACAGGTAAGCTGTTTAACAAATATTCGTTGAAAAAATTAATACGAATGTATTTAATTTCGTTATATGCAATTTAGGTACGAGTTGTATTCGTGGGTAAAATATTTGTCAAATACATGTTAACAGAAGTAAGGTAAATGTACTTAATTTCGTTGGAGGCGATCGTAACTGCTGAAGGCAATTTATACATGCGATAAAATGGAAAGAGCTGACCTGTGTGAAGGCTTATATGTCATTGAAGGTAGGCAGGGTTTCACCAGCTTCAATACAGGTGTAATCCTCAACGATCACGCAATCCCAAGTAAGCTAGACACAGCTGATTGCAGCTTACCAGCAGTACAATCCAATTAATAAGACAAGAGATGCAGAACGGGTAATCTTGTAACATCAATAAAGACAAAATCAAATGTAAACATAAACTTTGATGTAATCGTAACGGTAAAGTTATATGGGAACTTAACATATATGTAAACTTATGATATGTAGAAATTTAAGAGCTAAAACGAAGATAAAGGATTAGAACGGTGTTTATTCACTGAGAAGGTGTTACCTCTAATGTCGAATGCGAGCATTAGTGTAAATGCCAACCAATTTGTTACATCTATTTCTTTGAAGTAGTTTGAAATTCTTTGTGTTTGAAACCTGAAAGAGAAGTTCTAATTACAACGAGGTTAACAAGATCTGATACGGCTTACCAAACACGTGTGGGTGGAGTAAAATATTTCCATTACACCCGCCTTCAATAGCGATTATATCACTATTATACAACAAAGAATAAAATTAAAAATTTTCCAAAAATGAAGGCTATTTAACCTACAAGAAAAATTAAAGAAATTTAAGATCACCTAAAGATGTGTCAAACCCTTTATCATCTTCCGGAGATAAGTTATCTTGTTCATGTGGAAAAGTATACATCGGGACCACAAAACGTAGCTTTGATACAAGACGCAAAGAACATATGAGATTTTGTAGATTGGGTCAACCAGAGAGGTCTGCTGTGGCTGACCATGCCCTGAATAATTTAAATCATGACATTCAATTTGACAATATGAAAATATTGTCAAGACAAACCATTATTATGTTCGTTTGCAACGTGAAGCTATTGAAATATATAAACACCCGAATAATTTTAATAGACAAGAAGAAAATCTCCGTTTAAATAGGTTTTGGCATCTTATAATTAAAAAGAGCATAATGATACGCCTTGATTTTAATTTGTTTTCAACTTTTGGTATGTCTAGGTTTTTGCTGTGTTTTCCTAGACTTGAAGCAAATGCTTTATCAATTATATGTTAAATTTCCACAGCACTATAATTTAACATAAGTAGTTGAAATTAAATTGAAATTAAAATTACAAAGAACGTTCTGCATTGTGCTTTTCATTGTTAATAACACTTCCAATTATTGATAAAGATATCTCTTTGTTAGATTTAACTGGTTATTTTTGATGTAATGTTTGGATTTGTGAATGCTTCTATCATTTTAAAATTGAAGTTTTCACAACTTTACACTTACATCATAACTCGATTAAATTTTGTTAAATGTTTTTTGGCTGGCAAATTTCATTGTTAGCTTTCGTCGTAGAGAGTGTTCTGGTTTGTCATCTTTGAGGCAGTTTAACAATATTTAATTTTAATGACCTAGTTATTCTTTACTACAATTTTATAGTTGGCTTATACGTTTCTCAAACTGTTATATTAATAGCAGGCTTATGTTTATGTTTGAATTTTTCAAATTTGACAAAATTGTTTACTACATCTTTAACAATTTTTAACTAACATTACTACTGACGAAGATAACTGTAAGTGTTATCGAAACGTTTAGATTGTATAATTTAAAGTACACCATTAAAAAATCCCAAAAAAGATAAGTATTTTATTATGAGTGTTAATGGTGAAAGTTTACATTTTCATACCTCATTGGATGTCTTAGTTCGAGTAAAGGTATAAAATACGATGCACTGATACAAAACAGGAAAAAATAAATGAACCTACCTCGATTGCTGTCCCCCTAGGACGAATCTGAAACGTAATGCTACACAAAACCAAAGTATTACCCTTACTTCAAGGCTTTTTTATAATAAAATTTAAAATAAAAAATTTTTAATTCAGGCATTTTATAATAACTCCAACAAAACTCCCATCGCCCTATCTTAATTCGTATCAAACACTTAAACTTAATTGAAATCGTCAACACATCTTAATTACCCAGCATCAAGATGATTAACAGTCTTCTCGCATCTGTAAACTTTTTTTAGACATAATCATACGCATAAAGGAAACGCAACAGTTAACTTAACAATCGTCTATTGTATCAATGTAAATAGTCTATGTACACCTCAATAAATTTTAAATAAACAATCAAAGCTGTCAACAAATACGAACTTCAAATTCACTCTTAAAATTTTAATACACACAATACATGTATCCCTTTCTTTTACTTCAACGAATGTATTTGGAGAGCTAAGCAGGTGGCACACGCCCTTTTCACTTAACCAAAACCTTAAAAATCATACACTTAGTTTTGCGTGTCATCCACAGCGGTCAACGTAGAAAATCCAATTATAAAAGAGACATTAAAGTAGTACCAGTTAAGTAAACTAAATAATTACGTAAATATGGCGGATATGAGTATTTCAATAAACAAGTTTTAATTTAAACAAATCCAGAAGCCGGTAGCGCACACTTTTCTAATCACCGAAGTTTGTCAATTTTCAAATAAACAGTGGTTTACATGTATTACAGATATATCTAAAATAAAGTACTTAAAAATTTTAACTTACACCCATTTACAGAATCAATAGCTAGAACCCATATAAAGTTACTTAAGGTTGCACCAAGCCTGTTTTCTGTTTGAGCGATCGCTTATAAGCTACTTTCGATTACTTTAACTAAATTTTACTTTAATTTGCTTAAGTCTAGCTCAACCGGTTTTTAAATTTTATAAAAATGGGAGTTGTTAGTTGTTACTTTACCAGTCCTCTGAACAATATTTCGGTTTTGGACGTATTATCCTCACCAGGAGTGTTTACCACTAGGTCATTAATTTATGAATTTAGCTATCCAATCCCCTGATATCAGTATCTGCTGTACAAAAGTATGATTACGTGTTTATATCTTAATTCATTAAACAGAAATTACAGATTGGCAACCTTTCCAACCTACATACTCTGTGTCTTTTGTATTTCTGAACATAGGAAATTCCCATGTTAAAATAAACTATTGTAAATATTGGCTCCCCTAATTATTTTACAGTTAAATGTCAAATTTAAAACTTCTTAAGGAAAAAAGGCTGCTTCTTATGTTACAATTGCATTTACATTTAATTCATCCGTTTTCGAGAAATTTAGGAAAAACTTAAGGGCTTTTTCGTAACTGGTCAAGGTTGCTTTGCTTTAGACAGACAATGCTAACAATAATTATTAATTGTCATTGTAAATCATTCATTGTTCAAAAACAATTCATTCATCATTAAAACTTTATTTGGGACAGATTATTACTTTTAAAGAAAAATTTGTTTATAAAATGAATTATTACACCATTGAAGAAAAAGTAAAATTTATTGAATGGCATTACTCTGGCAATTCACTTAGAAATATCAGAGATTTGTACTCGGCTAGTTATCAAAACCGGCAAATTTCAAGTGCAGAAACAATTTCAAAAATTATCAACTTATTCAAATCTACCGGTAACGTTAATAAGCCATGTAATTGTCAAGATATTAAACCTCCGGGGGAAAATGACAGAGATTTGGATGTGTTACTTAATGTTGTTGAAGAATAAAAGTGTGAGACAAATTGGGTGCAGTTTAGGAATATCTCACAGTAACGTCCATCGAATTTTGAAGCGACAAACTCCAGTGTTCAAGTCTTTCAAGTATACCTTGCAGCAGGAAATTTCTGATGAAGATAAACTCATGAGAATGGAGTTCTGCGAAATATTAGTAGAGTTATCAAACATAGATAGAAACTTTCTAAGTCGTATTTTATTCACCGACGAATGTCCTTTTTCAACTCATGGTATTCATAACCGCCAAAATTTTCGTTACTGGGATACTGAAAATTTGCATTTATCAATAAAGAGTAGAAGTCAATATCGCAACACAATTAATGTATGGATTGGCATACTGGGCCATAGATTAATAGGTCCTTTCTTTATTGGTGGTACGTTGACTGGAGAGCGTTATCTTCAGCTGCTTCAAGAAGAAATTGGCCCAGCGCTGTTAGACTTGAACCTGGAGGAAGACATTTGGTACCAGCACGATGGGTGTCCAGCACACAATAGTATAATCGTACGTGAGTTTCTAGACTTCATGTTTCCCGGTTGTTGGATAGGTCGGGGTGGTACCATAAACTGGCCAGCACGCACCCCTGATTTGGCTCCCTGTGACTTTTTCCTCTGGGGTTATTTAAAAAACAAATTATGCAACAGTGAAAAATCGTTTAACAGTCTGATCGACTTAAAAGAAGCAATCTTAGCAAACAGCCACGAAGTCTCCCAGTACATGCTCGCAAACGTTCGACGAGAGTTCTATGATCGACTTGGATATTATTTAGCTGCAAACGGAGATTTATTTGAACACTTGATCAAATGTAGAAATGATGATTTTTTGTTATTTATTTTCCAATTTTTATAATTAATTTGTTTATTTAGAATATCATCTTCTTGTTTATAACAGACTTATTTTATTTGTGCTCCTTATTGTATTTATCCTGACACTTACATGGCTTATTAACGTTACCGGTTACGAAAAAGCCCTTAAGTTTTTCCTAATTTTCTAGAAAACGGATGAACCAAATGTAAATGCAATTGTAACATAAGAAGCAGCCTTTTTTCCTTAAGAAGCTTTACATTTGACATTTTACTGTAAAATAATTAGAGGAGCCAATATTGACAATAGTTTATTTTAACATGAGAATTCCCTATCTCCAGAAATTCAAGAGACACAGTGCATACATTGTCAGGTTGCGTTGACGCACCCTGTATTTAGGATGTTGTAATGACGTGTATTACGTGTTTTGAGTACGAGTGTATTGAGTTTGAACGAAAAAAAATTTTTGTGTATATGCATAATGTATGTGGGTGGGTGATACGCCACTGGAAATTTAGGAGAAATATTATTCAGTATGTAGATACGTGTATTTGAATGTTATAGAGACATTGGTGTTGGAATAAATAGATTCTGATGAATGTAAATGTGAAAAGAAATTTGTCGATGGGACGATAATGTTTGCTACTGTTGACTACTTGATAAGAAATGGAATGTTGGAAGATAGAGGAGTAATCTTGACCAGAAGATGTAAATGTATAAGTGTAGAATGTTTTAGAAAATATGTAGAGAAGGATTTGGTATGTTATTTGTTAGTTATAGAAAGTTCTCGTAACGTTGTGCAATAAGTTTTGAGAATACGTGTATGTATATGGGATTTGAGACCTTAGACGGTACTTATTTTTGCAAATGTTGCGGAAGGAGATCGAGCACATGTGGGAGATAAGCGTTGAAAGTTGTGTAATGGTCCAGAGTGGCCACTGAATAAATGTGATGACGAAAAATGGTTTCTTCATAAAGTAATTGGAAAATTTGTAAGTAAAAACAAATATGGCGATGTATTGTAGTTATGAGCGTGGTTGTACAGATGGTAGTAACAGTCAGGACTAAGAAATTTTAAATGAATATTATTGGAGAATATGGCGCGGAAGGAAGACATGTTTAAAGATGGATGGCTGAACGTATAAATAGGAAAGTCAGAGATTGACGAGTTAGTTAGCGAGTGAGCTTAAGTTTTGGTTGTCGGTGAGAGACGCGCGCGAGGTGATGTGTGACATCAGAATGGGTTAAGTTGGAGTTGTATTTGTGAATAATATAGAAGGCAGTCATTGTTTAAACAACTGCGTAACCCGAAAGGGGATGAATCGTATAAGACATTCATAAATAAGCAATTAATTAAATTGAGATTGAAGATAAAATTAGTTTGTTTATTTTCAAGAAAGTAAAAACTGCATAAGTAGATTTATAAAAGATAACAGTTATTACGTTATAGTGTTAAGTGAAGCGCGTGTTCTTGTAACGATATTTAGTTAAAATTATTTATGGGACCACCTTTAAGTAAACGAAATTTTCGTAATAAATTAATCCAATGTTAAGGTAATTTTATGTCAAATTAAAAGTTTATTTGTGTTAAGGAAGGACTAAACTGTCCTAAAGGTTGCTAGAAATTTTAAGAGGCAACCAAACATGTACAGATTACGTGTTATTGGACTATTTGTGATTACAGAAAGGAATAAGTGTTTGTGAAATTGTGAAGCACTGGTTATGTGGCTTCAGGCAATTTAAGGAATACAAATGGACTACAAATAATTGATTTACTGGAAGAAAGAAGAAAGAAAACCGTAGGATAAATGGACAATTTTAAGTAAGAATTACATTTAAGGACCTTGAAAATTCAGTTAAGCATGATTATCTTTTTGTTTAGTTCATTTGCGTAATGTTGGGTAATTATTAATTAGTTTAGAAGCGAAAAGATAATCGTTCTCGAGTTATGTTGTTTTGGGTTACTTAGTAGTAGGAATTTTTGCAGAAAGTTATATTGACAGTGACGTGTGGTTTTGATTTTCAACCACGTTGTTGTGGTATATGTAAATATACTTGTGTTTGTTTCTTTGTGATTTGTTTATTATTTTATGCAGGACAATATATATTTATCGTTATCTTTTTAGTTTGTTGTTTATTTAGGCAGGTATGAGATACATTTGTGACGATTACTTAATTGGTGACCTAGTTTTGACAAGTTAAGTGTAGACTTTGCATATTTTGGATTTTTAAGATTAATGAATAAACTGAAAGGTTATATTTGCCAGGTTGATTGCAAAAACCTTCATGTTAGTTTCATTAATGCAATACACTAATGACGAATCAGCTGTTAGTTAAAATTCCATTAAGTCTAACTAAGAGATGAGTTTTGAGAACTTACATATTTACGAATGTCAAATACGATTCAGAAGTATTATAAAGATTAAATTAAATTTAAAAGATATCGTTCATGTTAGGAATATTAAACCTTCAAGGATTATTCTCGTTTGACTGTTGTGCAGCACTTTATCACTATTATATTGGAGTAACAATTATTAAGCCGATGACATTGCCTTTCTTTTGGTTAAAATTTTAAAAATTAATTATCGATCATTGAATGAAGAACTATTTATTCATTAATAAGTAGAAATTTAACTTTATATGTATACGAGGGATACGTAGAAAATATAACTGTTGGTTACGTGAATGCAGTTAAATTTGAGTGATAAATTTTATTTTGGAAGTTTTGGTATACGAGGTGTATTCAAAAAGTTTCTAATAACCTGGGTAGTACTAAATATATTTGAGTTTGAGTTGAATTGTTTGGGACGAGTGTTTGTTTTAGAACCCTCGTGTGAGAGTTTACTGAGTAAGCACAATCCTACTTTCCACAATCAAGTAGGGTTAATTAACATCCAGCTTAAGACAATTATTTTAGCAAAGTTTCGATTGTGGTGGCGCCTAGAGACATATTTTCCCGGACTGAGCTGTTTGAATATCGGTGTAAGGTGTTTGAGCGTATTAATCATTCATTTTACTTATTATTTCGACCACGCCCATCTCCCTGTTAGCTGGCTTGGCAACCCGCTTACATTAGTAAGCATACACGACGCCTAGTGCGGTTTGGACGTGTAACAACATATATAGGTATAGAAGGTTATGCAATCGGATTTTTTCACTGTCGCTAAATCGACTTATTAGCTCATTGCACAGCCATGACTTTTTATATTTCAGAAATTGCTTCATCAAAAATAGTAGTAGTAGCCGAGAGTTATTCAAACCATTAACTATTAACATATTTTTGAGGCAAGTCGGTATCGAAATATTTTCAACTTCAGTGAAGTAATTTATGTCGGTTTCCGAAAATTCCATGTGAGGACAGAGACGCCTTTTAGAACACACCATCAATTTAATTTCTTCAAGCTTTATTAGCTATATTAATCACATACATGTTTGCTTTAGGTCATTGAATTGAGGATGCCAAGTAATCGTAATCGTGCGTTAATAAAATAAGTATTATTATATCAACAATAATAATCATTTAAACAAGTTCAAATCTGAGTTCAGCTTTCTCCGGTAACTTGGTTTTTACGACGAGGTCGCTATTTGAGCTGGTAGAAAATATAGCAAATGGTCATGAACTCGCAAAGTGAAAGGCTAATAAGGGTTGCCCAAAATATTTTATTGGGCAGATTCCCCAACTTAACTTGACAGGTTGGATGAAAGCTTTTTTACCAAGTTACAAGAAACATTGAAAAACAAGCTGATAAACGTCAATAGTAGAAATAGCATTTTTTTTGCGGTACATAGGTAAAAAAAACCTCAAATTGATTCGTAAAAAATTTTGTTGCGATATTGAAAGTTATTTGTCGATGGAAATCCCCGGAAAATTTTCGTAACGTAGACCATAAATCCGTGTGCATCCCTCGGTCATTGTCGATTTTATTAATAAAAGAAAATTTTCCACCTACCGGAAATAGTACTTAACGAACGCGGTCCTGAATTGTAAAACCCACCTCTTCTTAGTTTAGAATTTTATTATCGCACAATTTAATCTGGGAGATTTGTTGAAGATATATTAAACCACAACGACGTAAAAAGCTTTCAAAAGTGTGGTTATATGTTTAAAATATTAGGATTATTTTGTTCCGATATGTTGCAAAAACTAATTTTAAAAGCTTACCTTGGATTTCACACACACCGACGATTAAATTTAACTTTAAATTACTTCAGAGGTTTTAATATTTCATATACTAAACACAACGTACCTACGACTTACTTAGGTATGCAGTCTGTGACATAAACAGGCGGTGCAACTAATTTCCCGCCAAATAGAACTAATACTGTGCACTTTTTTGACAATTTTCATTTCTTCCCTGCAATTCCCCGGACGTGTTCAATACACTTATTTAATAAATTTACGAAGTATTTAAATAACAGTGAAAGTTTCGACAAATGGCGGCATGTTTAAAAAAAATATTAAATTGAAGTTTCATTTTCATTAATAAATAAAAAGAATGTATATAAATAAATCCTAGTCTAGTACATAAATCCTAATAAATCCCAATACATATTCGTAACTATAAAAATATGACTGCGTGTGTCATAAATCCTCTCAGGGATTTACGCTTTTCCGCTAAGCAGAAACTTGGGTAGACGCAAAATGTTGGTGTTTCTACTCCAAAATTTTAATAATATCTCCCCTATCAGGTATATCCAGTGTATTTTCGTATTTTATTGTTCTACCTCGGTTATCATTAATAAATAAAATAAGAATATGAATAAATCCCCGTAAGTGCCCCGTATATCCCGAAAATCCCACGGAAATCCCCTTAAATCCCCGTAAATCCCCGTATATCCCCGTAAATCATCGTAAATTCCCGTAAATCCCCTCAAATCCCCGCAAATCCCTGTAAATCTCCGTAAATTTTCTTTAAATTCCAGTAAATCCCTGTAAATCCCCGTAAATCCTGACGGTATACCCCATAAATCTACTCCTCCGTGAACAATTTTACTTGCACACGCAAGCAGTCCATCCAGCTTAGGCACAGTTCAAATGAAGATAATGTTATAAAACGTTTGATACTGTCCTTAGCCATAGGGTTCTCGTATGTACTTTAATTTTTCATTTAGTTTTCGTCTAGAAACTAATTTTAGTATTAACTCTTGGAGTTAGTTGCAATTATTACAATAAGCATAAGCTCTAGACTACACGTTGAGGTTGATTGATAGTCGTAACTTCAGATCTGGACTGTTCAATTTGATGTTATTCAAATACTATACGTTGTATATAAGTACATAATGATTCATTAGTGTATGCTAAATAATTGTTCCGAATAGAAAATGTAAAGTTTTATAGCATATAATGCTCCAATTTTCAATTAAAAAGGCATTGTTTCACTGCTGCAAGCGACAATTTAACACTACTAGTCGTTGTCATTTACGTCATCGTCTACATCTGTCGTTTACGTCATCATAGATTCGCATTACGCAACTATTACCTTCGTGTCCTAAGCAAATTCTCATGCGGAAAGCTTAGCTTAGAAATAATCGAGTAACCTGGAGTTCTATATCTATATGAACAAGCTTGAATGGCAACAGTTGAGGATGGAATTTAAGTTTGTGAGTGGGACAATTAATTCCGGATAATGACTTGCCATAAGTGAACATTTCAGTCACTCCTTCCAAAAGTAACGAAATAGTAATAAACCAGCGCGTTTGTGTACGACGTTTTTACCTGTTAGGCAAGGTCGGTCATGTTATATCCAAAGTTTAGTAACTTTAGGAAATTTTATAATCCAGAATTCGTTAATATTGATCGGGTTGCAATCGTGACCTCTGCTGGTAAACCACTGGGATTGTGGTCAGTAAATGGGTTAAACTAAACATCCATTCTTTGAATGCAAGCTTTATGAAAAGAAAAATAACATGCAACATCCACCATCTTAAAATATTTCCAGTACACCATTAGCACCATAAATTAAAACATTTAATGTTTTCATAGTCTATTATTTTCCAATAATGCACCTATTTTTGAACATATTAGAAGCGATATAATGCCCTAGGACATTATGAAATTAAACAGAATGCATAGTTACCAAACCAAGGTGACTGAACGAACTCGATTATATTTTTTGCTAAAATAAAAGTCAAACCCACTTTGTTTATTACTAAAATTGCGTATGACAATAAATGTCAAAAATAAAATTCAATATCTATTTTTAATTGACTAACACACTAAAAGTCCATTAAATATAAAAGGCACCACGGGGGGTACAAGAATAATGCCCTCGGTCAACGTACATCCCTCGGGCCATAGGCCCCCGGGAAGTACACTGTTGACCTCGGGGCATTATTATATCCGTAACACCTTTGACACATTTATTACTGTAAAAGAGTAATCGAAGTTTTAACACTCTAAGTAGTTTCAAATCACTAAACTATCGAATCCCTGAAAGAAAACCGATTGACACGTCAATCAGATTCATTTGTACAAAGCATGTACTTCATCTATATAGAACTAATTGCATAAATGTAAATAGTCTTGTTTTTCGCCCAGATTGCCGTAATTAAATCACTTGTATTATCTCTTAAATGCCATTTTACTATATTACCATGAAACAAAGTCACTTCTGATATTAAAGCTTTAATGTAAATTTTTGAATACCCCAATATTCATTCCAAATTTAGCATACCGAATAATTGTAAAGCAGTATTTAAATCGTTCT
Source organism: Vesta saturnalis (assembly GCA_036346205.1). Lineage (NCBI taxonomy): Eukaryota > Metazoa > Arthropoda > Insecta > Coleoptera > Lampyridae > Vesta > Vesta saturnalis. The sequence continues at coordinate 98,469 of JARFJB010000030.1, forward strand.
ATTTCAGGTGTCGTAAACCAGATGTGATATTAAAAGAATGATAATGTCATATTTCAGAGAAACTTCCAGTGCCGAGAAAGGACACCTACTTGCATCGACCAACTCGTCAATACAACCAAATAAGTTTGTGAAACCACGTGAAAAACAGCATCTATGGTTGCAACAGGCAAAGGAGTTTAATTAAAAAACTCTAACCTAATCATTAATTTATATTCTGTCGGATGACCGTTTGCTTGTATTTCCCCACAGCTTTACAATTCCATCTAATCACAGATGGATACAGGCGCTTCAACAGAGTATTTTTCGAATAAGTTAAATGATTTGTTAATCAAAAGCACTGTGTTTGCAGAAACCTTAGCAAGTGCCAATCGAGAATAAGATGATGTGAAAAGCGGGCGGTCGGATATTTATAGGAAAACTTGGAAGGAGTGGGAAAGGCGTGTGCAACTAACAGCATTTATTAACAATGCAGTTGAGGAAATAAATGGGAAATAGGTTTTGATGGGAGCTAAACCACCCGTGCTTGGAGGGCGCCCTCCTCAAACGCAGGAACTTGCCGTTTTCCAGCCGAATCTTTACCCTCCCCGCGATTCCTCCGTCTTCTCCGTCCAGCTCTAGTTGTATCCTATGAAGGGTGTGATGGTAGTCCATTGGGGATCCTTAGGAGCTGTATTCCTATGTCCTCGATGGTGGTGGTGCTTCTGATTATGACGTTTCTAGGTCTTGTAACATCTGCCTATCCCAGGAAGTCGAGCTTCAGGACTACTTCAGTTGATAAACTAGGTAGGTATTGTTCTAAAGGTAAATAACTGAATTTACCTAAAAGAACAGGATTTCTTCAAAACTCTCTCTATCTGTTTAGCTTTCTTTTTCTCTCCTTCTTGCTTTTAGGGGTACATCTGGCAAATACGCTAGGTGGCGCCACTTCTATTACAGAAAGCATTTGTTAATCCATACACCAATAGATAGCGACACAAAGAAATTCAAATTTCTCGCTAAGAGGGCCTCGACAAGAGGACCTAACACAAGTTCCTATACCTGTCCCGTTATTAGAATAATATTTCCATCCGAGGGTGCCACGACAAAGGGCACAAACCCCAACACAGGTTCTTATACCTGGATTGCATATTAGCATTAGAGTCCCCTTATTCAAGTTGAAGTTTCACGCCGAGCAGGTTGGGTTTTGAACATCACTAGAAAGTACATTTGTTCTGACCTTGGCTACCCCAAGGCCAACTCTAAGGGCAAGCCCAATGCCAATGTCAACCTCAAGTTCAAACCCTAGGTTAACCTCAAGGTCAAACCACGCCCTCTACGTGGCCGCCAAGGTGAAAATACGTTCTTCACGTGGGCGAGCAATGGGCGGAGATTGTGACGTCACAAAAAAGTGGGGGGGATTTTTTCCCTTATCAACTACTAAACGTTCATTATACTATATTTAAATAATTGCTTACAATGATACCTAGAACCAATATTTGCAATCAAAATGTTCTAATTGAGCAAAATCCATTACCCCATAAAATTATTCCGCAAATAAGTGATATGTGAATGATGAAGAAATAGCAAGATAGAATAATTGAATCAATTAGTGACTTGAGGAGTTTGATAATAAGCAAAATGGTGGAGATGACTATTGAGCTTATCTGTATACCTTTTCCAATTTAACTAATTGTCGATTACAATACCAAATAACTTCACACTTGTCCTATTTGCTATACTTTTCTTTGTATTATAATTAATTCTTTGCATTTTACTTGGTTTGTGTTTTAATTTATTTTTTTTAACCACTCCTTAATGAATATGGTCATGTGGGAGATGGAGTCATTTAACTCGCTGTCATTACTGCCCTTGCAGAAAACAGTCATTTCATATGCATATTGGATACATTTATATGAATTACTTGCATTGGGAAGGTCATTGACATAAACAAGAAATAAATGCGGGCCCAATATGAAACCTAAGTCATAAAGGAGTGCAGCTCCGTTTCTGCCATTTTCAAATGCACTAACAGGTTCAATTAAACTAGAGACTGCGTTGACGAACTAGCCCTGAAATCGAACTGACTTTCAGTGAGTATTTTATTTTTGTTCAAATAGTCCATTAATCGACTGATTAAGATTTCAATCACTTTACCTAAGACAGGAATGATTGATATTGACCGATAATTATCGACTAGCTTTTTTGGCTGCATTTGTATGGACTGGGACAACCTGCTGATTTTAAAGCAGGATTCAAAATTTCCTGCGAGAAAACAATCACTAATCAGTTCTATAAAATATACACCAATAATATCCCGTTTTATAACATTTTCAAGATATGTTGCCGGTGAAAGATAAAAAGATTTCGTTGGAGAAGTCATATTTATTAAATAACCTTCGTCTTAGGACTAGGAAGGGCACCTATAATTGAATTACTAATAGAAACGAAGTGTATGTTTAAATCGTTAGGTGACAACTCAGATTCGTTACGTTTATTTCGATTTCTCCTACAGTTAACCCATGTGCACCCATCTCTTACCTTCCACACTTGAAAAAGTTGCCTCAAGTATTCTGGGGTACGCAAAAATTCGCTTACTCCAACCAAAAACCAAAAGAAGAAGTTGGCAGAAAACACAGCCACTATATAATACAACGTCCAGTACCAGAACACTGTCAACAGACGAAAATTTCTAGAACTAGAAGAAGAATTCAAAAATATAAAATGGAACATACTAGGTATAAGTGAAGCCCGCAGGTTAGGAGAGAATCAAGTTATTTAAAATTGCGAATATAAATTATGCTATTCAGGATAAAGAAACTGCCGTAGGAGATGCTGGAATCCTAGTTCACTAGAAACATAAAAATATGATTGTAGATGACAAAAACAAAAGCTCACCAGTCATAAGTTTAACACTCAAGAAAAGTAAAAAACATTCGCTAAAGGTTATTCAAGTATATGCACCAACTATCGAATACACAAATGGAAAAACACACTACACAATGTTAATTGGAGGTTTTAATGCCAAAGTTACTAACAAACAAGATGAAGTTGGAACTGCAGTCAGTTATTATAGTTACCATAGCCGAAAAGAAAGAGGTGATACACGGATAGGATTTGCTAACTACAACAACTTATACATAATGAGCACTTTTCTCAAGAAATGAAACAGTAAAAAATGGACAGGGACTGGTGCAGTTGGCAAAACCAAAAACGCAGTAGATTTCACAATCAGTAATAGAAAGGACATATTCAAAGGCGTAAGGGATCACCGCATTATAAAAGCCGAATTAATATAAATATAAAGAAAGAAAGTATCAGTAAGAAACACATGAGAAATAACATAAAATAGATAACTCTTGAAAACATAGATTCATGTAGTTTATGTATAGCCTGTAATGTGTGTTTGGACGTCCTGTATATATACGTATTTTTTTTTTTTGTTTCTTTTTCTTTTCCCGATTAAAAAAAAAATAGAAACTCCCAACACTTATGTGATACTATTTCTTCTAATAAAGCGACTATCACTTCAGTAAATTGTATTGCACAGCATTTTTCTACGTACACGTGGAAAATATTTAACTGTGAGCGGGATACTGGGATGATCCACCGGTAGTACATGACCAGCCACAACCGAGACATGTATTCGGGAGCCGTCGTGTGCCACCGGTGGTGCACTAGAAAATCAACCTAATATTACTTACGGTGCAGTTGTATAAAAACCGTTCCGTCGCGAATGTGTTATTAAAAATATAATGTATTTTTATAATATTAATATCATCAAGAATAACTCATAGTAAAGAGGCATCTGTTGTGACGTATATTCTAGAACGACGTACATAAATAAGTTAATTTCTGCCTTTAATTCATAGGGTGATACGTGTATAAAATCAAGTATCAAACATGAAAAAATTGTTTTCGTTGTGTGAAGTATGTCGTTAAGTACATATTATGTGCTAGGTGTTCATCAGATATAATTTTTTCTCAGACAGATATATCTTAGAAAAGATAACAACTAGAAAATAATTCAAATTTAATATTTTCGCTTAACATTATACTAATCCATTTAACGCTAATATTGATAAGAATTTGCTATAAATGGCGAATGTGGCGACCCTGCAGTAGACAATCAGTCTTGAGCGTTTTAACCTGCGATGTCTTATGATTGCTAGTAGAACTTTGTAACACTTATTTCTAGAAAATGATATAGTATCGATTGGTGCTATACGCAAGGTAAGATGACGGGTAAGATATATATTTATATCTGAACCATTAACTTTATTAATAAATGTTAGGCTTCATTGATTACATATTAGGTAAATATGCCCCAGGTCTTCATCAGGTACTTGTAATGTTTCCTCATTTTAATAAATCCGTCCGTAATAACTTATTGGTATGGTTATTGGTTACAAATATCGATTGAAAAATATTAAGGTTATTAATAGCCAATATGGGAGAAGAATGGTAGCAGGAACTGATTCAGAAAGAATATATCTCCGAAGAGATTTACAAAAGAACTAACGGATGAAAACTACGGAATCTAAAAACATGTATTAAACAATTGCTAATAGAAGTGGCGTCGATATTGTTAATCCAAAATGATGGCTAAACCTTACTTTGTTAATTACACAGGTAAGACGTTACTATTCTACCTTTAAAAAATTAACACATACGATTTATAGGATAATTTGATTCACCGCCAACGTCATCATCGCGTTATATTATTACTGTACACAAATTATATTTTTATTCGTATATTGTACACAAAAATTATAATAAAGGAATATTTGCAATACTTGAAGTTGTTTACCTCTCCCTAAAATGCAGCCTATAGGAGTTAATATAAAATTATGCACGGAAAATGAAAACATATATACTTAAAATGTTATTTATTGCATCGACATCCGTCATCCATTTTGGATCCATGCAACTATCCTTAACATCTTCCCGTCGTCATACCCATGACTTTTGTGGGGAGCAGGTTAATAATTCTAGAATAGTTTCCTAATGTGCGTTTTCATAATTATTGAAGCATTCAGTTGCCTATGGAAGGAGGTATTAATCAGTGAACGCCAAAAAACGAACGTTATAGTGAACCATGGCCTAAGTAGATTAACAATTTTTTTTTGCGATCTACAGGTAACTACCATTTTTTTATTATTTTAGTATTCATTGAAAATAAAATACCATGTTGTGGTACATTTTTGAAAAAAGGAAAAATGCATTAATAATCCAATATGTCGTCCATAAGAAAAAAGAAAGCTATAGTCATTAAATCTGAACAATATATTCTTTTGTTTTATTTTTTACTGTAAAGTTCTAAAAAAAGTACCCGTAGAATGATTAAACCAAAATACCGCATGTTCTCTAATAACCGAGCTACGAGGGTCTGCCAAATATGCACCATTTTGGTTTCCCTCGATTTCTTCAAAACCAAAAACAATTGATAAAATGTAATAGCACTTCCGAAATAGTAATAAAATCCCAAGACACATTGTCGATTTCACCGATTTTGCAGATCTTATAATAACACAGATAGCCATACATGTAGCAACAATTTGGGAGACGATGTGTATTCAATTGGAGTATTGCTTTCATTTTAATGTTCTTTCTGGAACCAACGCTTGTTCGCTTACCTTTATGTGGGCCAATTACAAATTAAATAGATTCATTGTGTTACAGTTTGACAGTGTTTAACCACATTTTACGCTTATTGTTTTGATATTGTGTAAGGGTTACCATTATAAGAGAATTGAAGTCTCGCAAAGAATTATTCTTAGCTTCGATAATGCCGTACCAAGTATAAGTAGTACATAGTCTCTGTGTGGACAATGAACTCCACTTAGTAGTTCCGACTATTGCTTCTTCCTTTTTTTTCGAATATCACGGTGCTCAAGCCATCGACCTGATGATAGCGAGATTTAACACCCAACACCTTGACGTACTCCCATACCGCTCCTGACTAGCCGCTGCAACATTTATCAGTGGACTACTCCGGCGCTATAGGTCTTGTCGTGATATCTAACTAAAGAACCAGAAAAACATAGTTTTGGTGTTAAGTTAACAATGTATTTAAGAGAGAAATTAAACCGAACTTAACTTACAGAATTATATATATATATATATATATATATATATATATATATATATATATATATATATATATATATATATATATATATATATATATACCTTAAAACATAGTTGCTTTGCCCAGCATAGCTTCGGTCGGAGATCGGGAGGGTCGCAGAAATCATGTCAACTTCAAGACCATAACAAACACTATTTTATTTCCTATATCTTACAATTCTAAATATATTACCTAACCTGTTTATATTTGACTTAAATCTAATTCAAATTAACAAAAATAAACAGAACTTAAATACATCTCTAAAATGAGCGAACGCGGACGGGAGGGTTATAGACGGCGGAAGATCTGCTATATGGGATGTCATGATCGGATAATTAATACACAGTAGGATAGGAAGCTGTTCTACGTTAATAACTTTCCTGGTTTACTTTATATAATTTTGAGTAATTAAAAGATATACGCAAAAGAATTAAAGTTGCACTTGGAAGAAATCAATACGTTATGCTTACTTTCAATTCTGCGCATTTAATTTTAAACGATCCAGCGGTGGATGCTTGCATTTGTAAAGAGTATTTATGTAAATACATTCTTAGAATCGAATAATGGGCTGATAATTCGCTTCGTGAGGACAATTGCTTTGTATGTAGTTTACTAGGTAAACAGGTGTTAGTGTTTCCTGCTTTTAAAATGAATATCAAATATCGCTTTTATTTATTTAGCAACCTGTAACTTCGGCGTTTTGTCATAATTACTTTTAATTATGCAACAGATGTAAAAATAAATAGTGGGATCTTAACTCGAGCCTGGATGATTATATTAAATGCAGTTGGTGATGGTTCTTTCACTACTTTAACGATATGCAGTTTATTCATATCACTTTATGTAATAAATTATATAAAACGGGATTCTCTTTTAAGGAATTATATCATCATCTGTCTGTTATAGCAATAGGTACATATTAATGAAATGTTATTATTCCCTCAGGAAGCGGGTTTTGAATTATTATTATCGACTAATGATAAATTAAATCGGGATTTCAACTTTATAGTAATTCACTTCAATTTTTAACAATTTATTTATTCTTTCGGGAAGTATTATAATGCTTTAATAAGTATTATGGATACGAGCACAAAGTGTTTGTAATAATGATGGGTAGACAGGATTGATAACGGCTTTAATAGGATAATCTGACGGAAACGGAAATTTATGGCGAAGATGTATCGCTTAAGTATCTGCAGGTTTTATTGGGTTTCCAGCCGTGCATGCTTTTAGGTACTTCTGTGTGAGGAAATGATGAATTAACCAAACGGGAGTACAGTGAATTGGATGGACGCTAGACTGTGCAGGCGTACGCTTTCCAGACAAGCACATCTTAGAAAATACTTACACAGGCATATTCCTTGGGGGTAATTTCCCTAGGAAGTCTCAGTGCTTTTCAGGCATACGCCTAAAAGCAAAAAGGGGGAGGTTGTGTAACGGAATATTTTTGTTCACGCTGGTCATGCCCCCGAGTAAGTGTAAGTGTACAGGTGTTTTTGCAGACGGAATCGATTAGTAATCTGATAAGGCAGAAACGAAATTTATATAACGGAAAAACGGTCTGATAAATATGATAAAACCTAAGACTTACCCCAGAATGGGTGGGCAGGTAGACGTAACGGTTTCTGATTCCCACTACGTCCGAATAAGAACGACGAACGACAGCATGAGGACTGCGGCAAAGAGGTAAGTATAATATTTACTTAAGGACGAAAGTATGAAGATATTTCGGCCGCTAAGTAGGTCGGTGAAGACCTGAGGACGGAAGTAACAAGATAATTAATCTCGCGTCGCGCTTCCGCTTATATAGTCCGCGGTCTAACGTGATTGGACGAGATTATCCAGGTGTCACTTTGGTGGGGTTCTTCATTCGAAATCTAAAACGAAAGAAGGGGAGAATTAATTATTGAAATGCACGGGATCATTTTTCTGCAACATAAACCGATAAATTAACAATTAATTTGTGGATTTTTGTGAGAATTTCACGTTCTTTACAAATGAGTAAAACTTAGACTTTCCCTAATTAATTTTTGATTAAAACTTTGCCAGATCAAATTTTGACGTTACTGTGTGCTACTAATAACCCCCAGTAGGGTTATGGTAGAAAAATAACGTATCCATGTTCGTCTCCAAAATTTAAACAGACGTCGATCCTTGAAGTAATACGGAAGTTAGTGGGTAATATCAGTAGCCCTTCATATAGTTTTGCAGGCCATGTAACTCACGTTTATTATGTGATAGTGCAAACTAACACGGAAACTATAAACAATAAATAAATGGGTAGAAAAAATTAAAGATGAATAGAAAGTAATTCTAATATTTTAAAAATCGGAAAATAGCTGTGCTTCAGTATATTCACGTAAGACTGTTTTTATCATACAACACAAATTACTTTAATATATCAAAAACACCTAGTTTAGTAAAGAATGGTAAAAACAAATTCATTTCTTTTAAATAATTAGTATTATTATAACAATGGTGTCTAAAACTGTTATCCTCCATATAATTTTGGATAGTAGCATTCTCTGATTTTCCCGCCTTAATAAGAGCCAATGACAAAGTTGATGATATAAAACCTAAAAACTAAATTATACAAAAAGAAAGATTTATTATGTAATTTACCGTAGCACCCCATTAACCGGAAATCGTTGTCAAATTCTTCACGAGTTGGTAAAACGTTTGCATGAAATTTGTTTAAATCTTTCAAGAGATGTAGGAAATAGTGGTCGATAATTGCACTTTTTTCTTTATTATATTCATGTTTCACGCTTGTAGCTAAAAAGTAATGTAAATCAATACATGGGCTTCCATAGAAGGAACACTGGAAATCAACCTAAAATGCAGAGTTAAGGAATGTTAAGTACAATTGAAATACGTAGAGTGTTTTAGAATATAGAGACATTATTCAAGATCTAGAGTGTAACATACTAACAAGAAACTTGTTTGGAAGGTATTGTGATTTTTTTACCAACAATGCATTTTGAGTTCCAGCGCCAAAACTGCATCGAATAGTTTTGTACTGAATATTTTGGTATTGCAGATGCGCCGTGTTCCGAAAAGCAATTTAAAGCTGATCAAGTAGAAATAAAGGTGTTGGTTAAAGGATTCTTAATATCCTTTCGTTTTAAAGCTCGACATCCACGTCATGAAGAATGGGATTAACTTTCTCTCATACACAGAGGATATAATATAAGCCCCCTCCCCTTATTTCTTGGAGATAGCAAAAGGAAATTTTGGGAATATAGTAAACAATAGGTTTACGACTTTTTAAAACCGTTTTTACAACTTGAACATTCCAGGTGGTCCTGAAACGCTAATGAAATGCGAGGTTCAAACTAAACTCATTCATAAAGTATTTCAATGTAGTATACTTTTATAGAATATTCTTGAGTTATTAATATTTTTCTATAAGTTGCTTCCATTTGAATGTTAAAAACTAAAACTAAAAACTTCGGACAAATAATCCTGCACCGACCGAAAGTAGTGGGGAGGTGCACTATCTTGTTGAAACCATACTTTAAGAAAACTCTTCCGGATTGTCCTCCACTACTTGTTGAATTGTTGGTACAATTTTATTTTGTAATTGTGAATTCAGTGTACCGTCCAAATTTTGTTCAATAATAAATGGACCAATAATAATAAATTTAGTCTTTGTGGACACTACATGGCTGTGTCCCGAATCCATAATGGCTTGCTATTACTTCAATACTGCAAGTTTGATTTATTTACCTCCGCGTTCAAAGAAAAGGTGCTTTAATCACTAAAGCACAAAATTCCAGAATAAAGGCCTGGGAATTATGATTTCGATCATTCTTTCTGCGCAATCATTTCTTCAATCACGATAATCTCCATTTTATTAATGAACCAATTTCAATTTGTGGGGGTGGTACTTATCCTGCTTATGTTCACAAACTTTTTCATTTTCAGTGGTTACGGGCATTGGCAGATAACACTAATATCGATAATACAGCTACTGATTTTTCAATCATGTTTATTTAACCTTTACATTTATTTTTTTTTAGATTAAAAAACTTTATGAAGAAAATTTACATAAAATAAAATTTTCTTTAAAAAATAAACCCACAGTTTTTCTTATAAAATTAATCGTCATTCAGATAATGAAAAAAAATAACCAACACTAAAATTCCGCCTTAGGAATTTTTTGCCGCTAAAGTACGTATCATATGAAAAAATTGCTTAGAACACAATTAATCGACACGTTTAAGGTCTATATCTGGGTATGTTTATATCTTTGAAATATCAAACTGTTTTAGAAATATTTGATTGAAACCAAAAGCTGCACATACTAAAGACCCCCACCCCGCTGGATTTCTCCTAAAATCTAATCGGTTCTAAGCCAAATGAAAACAAAGTTAAATACAAAACTTTAAGTACGTATAAGTTTTTGCTCAGGAGTTATCGTGCATACTAGCATACGTCCATCTACACACCACATACCACACAAACCACACATAATACACAAAACAAACACCACATACACCACACACACCACACAACCCACACACACCACACTCACCACACACACACCACACACACGACACACACCACATGCACCACACACGCACACACGCACACACGCAACCACACACACACACACACACACACACACACACACACACACACACACGCACAAACTCACAGACACAGACACAGACACATACACAGACACAGAGACACACGGACACACGGTTACACTGACACACGTGCAACCGGACACACGAACACACGGTTACACGGAAACACGGACATACGGCCACACGGACACACGGACACCCGGACACACGGACACACAGGTAAATGGACACACGGACACACGAACACACGGACACACAGACACGCATGCACACAGACACGCAGAAACACAGACACACAGACATACAGACACACAGACAAACAAACACACAGACAAACAGACACAAACACACAGACACAGATACACAGACACACAGACACACAGACACTCAGACACACAGACACACAGACACACAGACACACAGACACACAGACACACAGATACACAGACACACAGACACACAGACACACAGACACACAGACACACAAACACACAGACATACAGACACACAGACACACATACACACAGACACACAGACACACAGACACACAGACACACAGACACACAGACACACAGACACACAGACACACAGACACACAGACACACAGACACACAGACACACAGACACACAGACACACAGACACACAGACACACAGACACACAGACACACAGACACACAGACATACAGACACACAGACACACAGGCACAGAGACACACAAACACAAAGATACATACACAGACACACAGACACACAGGCACACAGACACAAAGATACACAGACACAAAAAACATATCGATGTTTCAAAAACTTTAACCACGACTCGTCTCAAGTTAACCCTTTCCCGCCCAAATTATTTTTTTTTGAAAAAAAATTTTATTGAAAATTATGTAATTCCAGCGGTACAGTCTGAATTTCGTCAAAGCTTCAGCTGTACTATGTCCTTACTGAATATCAACGATGATTTGTTAAAAGCTATAGACAATAACCTAGTCACTATCGTAACAGCTTTAGATCTCTCTAAAGTCTTTAACACTGTCAACCACAAACTTCAGCTATCAATTTTGAAATACATTAGCTTTAATCAAGATACTATCACCTTAATATCCAGTTATCTTTCTAATCGATTTTAATCCGTAACCTCAAGTGATCATAAACGTATCAATAAAGGGGCCCCACAAGGATCCACTTTAAGTCCGTTGCTAGTCAATGTTTATACATACACACATAAGGTTTAGGAACGTCTCCCTGTACGCTGATGATACGATAGTATACTACTCTTTCCATGTAAGTAACTATGCACAAGCACTCGTAGACTATGACTCTGTCCTTTACAGTTTCACAAATGCCATTCAGGGGTATAACTTGATAATAAATCCTAACAATACTAATATCATACTTTTTGGTAAACATTCGCATTGTATCTTTGTCAAACAATTTGTAGATCTAAAAAGTAATAATGTTTGTTTCTCCGTTACGTTTAGATATGAAAAGCAAATCAATAGTTACATTAAAAAGGCATATGTAAACTTAAATCTCATATATCCTCAAAGACACTATCTCTCACAGAAAACTAAATGAACTCTATGTGAAGTACTTGTGCTATCTCAGTTTACGTATTGTTCAGGAATATATTATTCCTGTATTATCGAACGAGTACAAAATTCGTGTCTCAGACTGATCTTTGGAATACGGAAATATGATCATATTTGACAGATATTGGGATGGTTAAATATGCTAAATCGCAGACCTTTACAAACATCTTGTCTTTTTCATAAGGTTATTACTAAGTTACGTCATGCCTACTTAGTTCATAAAGTTATTTATCGTAGTCACGTACATAAAACATAAAACATTCGTTTTAGGTGTAATTAGTAATCCTAGCTATCGAACAAAGCCTCCTTCTGATATCAAATACTACAACATATGAAAATATACATCTGGCCTGATTCTTTCAAAAAGTATTCTTGTAACACATTTAAAGTATTAACTACACTGCAGAATACTTAATGAGCAATGTAATTACTGTATTTAATAACACAGGAACAATTAATTTAATGTAATTTACTTGTTTTTGCGTTACCTACTTATTACTTAAAAAGCATTATTATTATTATTATTATTATTATTATTATTATTATTATTATTATTATTACTATCATTATTATTACAATAAGTATGGGGAAAGAACACTACAATGTACCGTCCCAAGGCTATTAAATGAAATTCCATTCAATTGCAATAATATGTCCAAATTTGATTGTAAAAAGAAACTTAAATCTTGGCTAAAGAATGATCTTTAATTTATTATATACACCAAATTTAGTTATACAAAAGATTATTACTATTTATTTTATTTACTATAGATCAGAAAACTTCTGATGAATTCATTTCATTTATATAATTTAACAAATGATTGCACTAAACCACCGAGCGCTGACAATGTTTATAGGAATAAAACACTTATAAATTTGTATTACATCTTGTACATGATAATAAATCGGCACCCGCTGATAAGTTTACGACTTAGCAGGACCGATAACTGTTATGTATATATTTGAATAAATAAATAAATAAATAAATAAATTATTATTATTATTATTATTTTTTTTTTTTGTGTAGGAGGTGGGAAAATTATTATTATTATTATTATTATTATTATTATTCTTATTCTTATTATTATTAGTATTATTATTACTATTATTATTATTACTATTATTATTATTATTATTATTACTATTAACATAGTTAATATACCACCAATGGTTTAAGAAATAGGGGGGGGGAAGGGGAACTGAAATTATATCCTCTCCGTTTTATTTGTCTTCCAAACATCTAACAAGTACCCATTTTTGAAGTGAATTTTAATCAGGGGTAAAAACGGCTTATTTACCATAATTCCAAAGGTAAGTTATTAGAAAGTAGGAGACAAGAATCGGTTTTTCCGAGTGATTTCCCTCTTTGATAAGGTTTTAAATGTATTGATATTTCTTCCGAACTTCTATCAGACAATTCCACACTTCATTCAAAGGTATACTGTCATAAACCTGATTCACTGAATGAAACACTTGAGGCGCTTGATATTCGTATTATTTCGCAACGTTGTCTTCAAGTCACCAGTTTTGTAAGCAGTTCCATGGCTATGGAATCATGGTTTTATTAGTGAAATGGCAGAATGCCAAAATAGTCAATATCTGGAAATAATGTCGCATATTCTAGAACACCTTGTACAATATCTTACAAATTTTACATCCACTAAGTTTTCATTCGCTTGGTAAGAAAACAGCATGTTACTGATCCAAAAATCACCATGATTTAAAACCATAAACTTAGATTTCAGATGGTGAATGTTAAATAATTTATCTAAAACATGATCTTTTGCCAGCTTCAACTTATCGTAGAAATGTATGAACTCTAATAACACACGAACATGTAAAGATTACTTTAGAATATAATTTTTACCTGGATGAGTTCTGCAACTCTCAGTCAATTCATCGTACGATATTTCAATTAATTGAATCGCGCCTTCTTCTTTGCGGTATGATGGTTTCCTGTACTTCGTGAATGTGCTCGCACACTGAAATTCCATTAATTAAACCATTAATTAATTTTCAAATTTTTTTTATTACTTGCTCGCGTAGAGAGAATGTTGCTGCGTGGAAGTATGCAAGTTTTTCGACAACTAGAAGACAGTGTTTCATGTCCAATCCTTCATCCCTAGAGACAGGCTTGTAGTTCGTTGCTGACAAATCTTCGAACAGTAGTAATGGTTGTGGTTTTAATGCACTGTAATAAATTTCAGGAGCTACATCTTTTTGATAATCTAGAAGATCATGCATTAGCTTTTCATGTAGGTAGAAAAAATATTACCAACCCAATTCAGATAGAGCTGGGAGAACCAAATTATATATGTCTTGCTCACATTCAAACAAATTTAGATTTGTAACAAGAGTAACCAAACTCTGTTCTTGAGGATAGCACTTTGCGATCACAGAAAGTACATGATGCTGTGACCTTAAATGATTCTGTTACAATTTTATGCTTACGCTACAAAATATACAAACTCGTTGTGATGGAAGTACGTCACAGTTATTCTTTTTATTTCACTGCAGAAGTTTTGAATACCTGCATCACTAATGGTGAAAGTTAAAATATCCACATTGCACTTGAAGCGTTTTTGAAATATATCTTTCAAGAGTTCTTTTGTAATCTCTTCCATTGCCTTTATTTTGATCTAAAATTAAAGACATAATGAAATTGTAAATATAGGTTACATTAACTATAAAATATAAATTGGTTTTTGGGGTAAAAATGATTTTTTGTGTAAATTGGTTATGTTTGAGTAACAAACACTCATGGGGCGCTTTGCTTTGATCTGGGATATCGGTATACCACATTTTGCCACAATCTCAGTAAAATTGAAGTACAAATACGGGTTTTGCGCAGCATACCGTACAAATGCTGACCATCACCCAAAGGCCACAAAATTCACGTTTTGGTCACTGTTATGCTGCATACTCAATGAAATTAGATTAATTACAGATTCTTAACAAGATTAAGTACAAATTCATCAATCAATACTCATGAGTCACATAACCTAGCTCCTTATCATTTCAGAAATTCCTTAATTATAGAGCAGTATTCGGCCCAAATGATCACCAATAACTACGGGTTGCAAAATTTTGGTCGTGAAGAGAATCTATTTCGTAGCGACCGCAAAAAAGGAGGGGGCACGTTTTAAATGTAAAATACCTTTCGGTCAGAATTTAACCAAATTTTTTATATGTTCTAGAACTTGACCAATTGATCAAATGTCTTCATTGCCCGAAAGCTAAAAGCTCAACAGTTTTTGATATACAGGGTCTGCAATATCACTATTTGATACTTTCAATATATCATAAAATGGACATTTTTGCCAATATTAACGCAAAACTTAGTGGAATATTATTTTTTTGTGCTACTGGTTACAACGTGTTCTTTACTTTCATTATTTCTGTACATTCACCTGATATACAGGGCGAGACCAAATATATGTATCTGAAAAGAATTATACGGTGGTTTTGTTTTGATATTTGTGTGAATGGAAGTTAACACATATATATGTCCATTTAAATTATTATTGCAAGTTAAGTCCACTAGACGTCCGTTATACAAAGTGTTTAATTTCTTTAATAGATTTAATTGAGTATTATTATACTTCCTAGTTAATTTTCTGATAACTTAATTGAAATGTCTATAATAAAATAAACTGTTTGCTAACTGTATATACCTACATAATAGTCACGATGTGTTTATACTGATACTGGGTGTCCAAGTACAAAGGACCAAAGCGATATCTTAAACTTCATATAGGTACGGAAAAAACCGTTAACATAAAAAATCCTTTGCAATTGGATGTTGTTGCGAAATACAAAGCTTTTGGAGATTGACAGATAGAAAGGTTAGATGCGCTTCATTTATTATGCTCACTATTTTCTAATAAAGTTATATTTAGTATTTACTTATTCGTTTAAACCAAAACCGTAATGTGGTATTGCGCTTTTCCTTCTGCTTTTATTCGTACAGCTAGATTTTTTCTGATTTTGCACGTTTCTTTCCGTTTTTCATACTACAATTATTATGTTTTTCTATTCCCAAACTTATAAAATAACAACAATATAGTAGGTGGCTGTGAAACGTCAAAAATTAATCCTCTAATTAAGTGATATTGTTGATGTTTAGTTGCAAATCTACTTTTTGAGTTAAAATCGTTGGAGTTTATGCGAAAAATGAATCGAATTCCATGTTTTGCTTGTGGAAATGCTTTAGTTCCTAGGGTTATGGTGAAAATAAGTAGTGAGGTAAATGCAAGAAAGCAAGAAATTGTGATTGCACGTCGCCGCGACGCAAATCTACCAGAGCGGGTCATAATAGAAGAAACTCCAATCTGCAATGTCTGCAATATTTCTATTATAAGGGAAATTCAAGCAATAGACAATAACCCAAATTGTTTGCGATTAAATGTGCTACAAAGGTCAACTCACTTATGCTGAATTTGTAACGATGGGAATGATATACATAAAATATCCATGAAAGGTAGAATTAATATTTTTGTTGAGGTATATATATATATATATACATACACGTGCCAGAAAATCCGTACTGCTGTAATATTCATTTGGATGAGAATGGTAATCTGTTTGAGTTTCTGCTCCTTGGGTTACGATATGTAAATCGGCCATTATTAGCACGGCTTACGAAGACGAAAATAACTTCACAGATTCTCAATTTAAAGCAGTTTCTCCTATAACCAAAGATCAATTTAATAATCTTTTCAACTTTTGTGACCCCGTTAGAATAGGAAATTCTTTGAGATATGTAAGTAAAAAAGATTTCTTAGCATTCCTGTGCAAGTTACGACAAGGTCTTAGTGATAGTTTTTTAGCGGTTATTTTTAATTATTCCACAAGACAATAAGCCAGTTTAGCTATATCTCTAGTTAGACAGTCTCTTTCTGCAAGATTTGTACCACAAAATATTGGATTTACTGCTACAACAAGAGACAGCTACATCGAAAATCATGTAACTCCTTTTGCAAATCGTCTATATAATCAAAACCTGGATCGGCGTCAAGTTATAGTGTATAATGACTGTACTTATCTAGAAATTGAGAAAAATTCTTGTTTTAAAGTGTTGCGACAGTCCTACTGTACTTATAAGGGGAAACATCCTATCAAGCCATCTCTGCTTGTTGCCCCGAGCGGATGTATTCTAGAGATTCAAGGGCCATATTTCTCAAATTCTGAAAACAACGATGCTAACATACTTATAAGTGAATTTAACAGAGATGTAAATGGAATGCGTGAATGGTTTAATGAAGGAGATATTTTCATTCTCGACCGCGGGTACTTGGATGCTATTCCAGCTTTAAATAGATTAGGTATTAATTTTAAAATTCCAGCCTTTTTGCACAGAGGTCAGCTACAGTTATCCACAGAAGAGGCTAATGGTAGTCATCTCGTTACGAAAACCAGGTGGATCGTTGAAGCACGCAATGGGCACTTAAAGTCAATTTTCAAATTTTTTAGCTTTAAGATAAAAACACCCCACATTTGTAATATTGCTGATTTTCTTAAAATTTCTGGAGCAATTATAAATAAATATTTTCCACCCATTACAAGATGCTACTATTCAGCTAGCTGAAAATATTATTCAAAAAGTTGAAGAGCCAAATGTTGTTCAAGCCAGGGTTGAGGAGGAAAGCTTACGCGCTAGAAGGGGCAGATGGGTTGATTTAAATGAAATTATCGTTCCCTCATTCACACGTTTGTCACATTACTATCTTAAAGAGTTAACTGTAGGTATTTTTCAATTAAAGCTTGCTCCTTCTTATATACAGGACAATGAAATAGAGGACCGCCAGGTTCAATATCAATTTGATGAAAACTATGAACCCGGTTTTATACGGGTAAGGATATATTCTCGCCTCAGATATGCTACTCGTTACCAGTTATGGATTGCATTTGTGCCGAATAATGAGTAAGAAGAACCTAACCCAATATTAGGCACTTACTGCACCTGCAAGTCTGGTGCCAGGACTCTAGGTACTTGTTCTCATGTGACAACTGTACTATGGTTTTTAGGATATGCTAGGTATCAAGAGCTAATCAAATATCCTTCTACAAATGTTTTAAATCATATACTAAATGCAAATAATGTGGAGGTGATAGACATTTAACATTATGCAGCTTTTTGATTTCTATGACAATGGTTACATCAAGACCAAAAATTATTTACTGTTTTCTGCCCCATCAGTTCAGTTAACTGATAACTTATTAAGCTTAGATATTTTTAATATATTAAAATACGTCCATTAACGTTTCTACATAAACATATCTTATTTCCAATGACTGTACAAAGCGGTAGTGATGATGGAGGTAGACCTGCGAAACCGGTCTGTCGATGGTGTGAACAGTGAAGACACTAGTATCTTTAATAATTTTCTTTTCTTAGTTTTGGAAAATAAAGATGAACTTCGACAAGCGCCTTCTTTATGAAAAGAATCTACTGAAAATTTTATTAGAAAATAGTGAGCATAATAAATGAAGCACATCTAACCTTTCTATCTGTCAATCTCCAAAAGCTTTGTATTTCGCAACGACATCCAATTGCAAGAAATTTTTTATGTTAACGGTTTTTTCCGTACCTATATGAAGTTTAAGATATCGCTTTGGTCCCTTGTACTTGGACACCCAGTATCAGTATAAACACATCGTGACTATTATGTAGGTATATACAGTTAGCAAATAGTTTATTTTAATATAGACATTTCAATTAAGTTATCAGAAAATTAA